>JABBWI010000301.1:0-81336 GCA_016647755.1 Suillus subluteus | reverse complement strand
GAGCAGATGCTCGATCGTAGGTTGTAATCCATTGTAACCTCCTAGAGCGTCTAAGTGACACAAAGCGGCTCTGAGGCTGTTTCATTGGCCACCGATTGGTTGAGAACAGTTTCAACATGTGCGTGGAACTGGAAGAGTAAGTTTTCATAGTAAAACACGAAAATTGAGAAGGAGTTGAAGCTTGAGCTTGAGTACTTGAATGGTTGTGGTGCAAAGGCAAGCTCCCTCAAACGTGCCCTCTGAACTTAAAGCTTGAACTTGAAGGCGTTGACACCATAGACCCAGACCTATCAGCTGGAAGCTTGGCAAGACAAACTTAGACTAATGAAATCTGAATTTTGAATTAATTGGCCCATGCGGAAGCGTGGAGAGAAACCGGTGCAACGCGACTCCCTGCAGACGACTGGGTCCTATGAAGATTGGGGACTAATAATACATGCAAGTGAGCCTGACAAAAACAGCAGAAGAGACAGAGCTTAGCCGCAGTGCTAGTACTGGCCACGATGCAGGCCTGCACAGGGCAAACTTGAAGCAGAGGACGAACCTCGTGCGTAACACCGCTTACAGCCAATTAACTCACATTATGTAAATCCAAAATATTTCTAGTTTTGTTGGAAAGAAGAGCTGTAAAATGCCCAGTGATCATCTCAACGCGGCGTGCAAACTTAAAGCATGTGACAGTCTGCACAGAAGCCGGAAGATAATTACCTCTGGTTCCCACACGACAAGGTTTAGTAAGCTTGTTTCGCCCGCTTGGCTTGCTGGTAAAACTCATAGTATGTGCATTGTGTACTACATTCCTAAATGATGTCATCAATGTTGCCTGGTCTGCATCCCACTCTCTTCAAATCTTGCAGGCGCGGTCTTGATTGGACCCAATAAGTACTGTTTCTCCCTCTCACACTCTTGCCATTGGATCCACTTATGCGTCACTCATTCACTATCTCCACTCCAGCACATTGATCAACGTGGCTCATCCATTTGGCAATATTCCCATCCCACAACTTCACTCTCCTATCTCCACTCGTAACAGTTTTGCCATTTAGAGACAACGCTATGATAGTGAACACTAATCCCACAGTCCCTTCATCTTGCCAGTCGTCTCAAAGCTCTCCAGGTCCCATAGTCTGAGTCACCCGCCCCACGAAGCTGTGATGATGCATCGTCACAACCGATGGACTTTTTTTTTCAAGAGTAGCCAGCTGGGTTGTGGAATTAGAGCGAATTATCTGGCAAGGGCAAAGGGTTCTGGTGAGTTTACTCAGGGTCTATCTTTCTATCACAACGTGTTGCTAACCTGCTTACGGGAATTAAATCCGATGGTTTCAGGACTGTACGCAGGAGTTGTTACACCGCTATTCAAGAATACGCAAGAGATCTTTGCGAGAGCCCAAAGTCGCTGCCAAGTGAACGGTCATAGACAATCTCAGTCATCAGCGATCGGAAGCATGGGCGTAAGTCAAGCTGAGAGCTAGTGAGTGTTTTGGAGTCAAGATATAGTAGGTGCGCGTTCGTGTGTTTTCTCTTTTGAAGTCTCATTTATCATCCTGTGTCCGCTGTCCGCCGCTTCACAGGTTAAATGCTGTGTATGCGAAGCGATCACCGCGGGCGAGACTGGCTGCTGACTTGGCATGAGCGCAATGACCCAGAGTGGGGAAGAGTGGCTGCTGGGTCAGATTTGGCGAGATTGGCTGCAGACACCCATGGCCAGCAACGGGCACGGTGGTCAACCCCTGCGGCATCTCTTTAGGTGACTTCTCGAGCATACCGGAAGTAATCGGCGGGTGCACAATCTGTGCAATCATCCCAGAATTACTACCAGTAATCCAACAGTTCAAGCTTGAGTCCTTCGCCCGCGCCAGCATAGTATGCGTCATGTCAATAAATTATTGAGTTGCAGTGGTTGTGCCATCGTTCATACTTGCTTGTTCGATATAATGAAGGAAGGACTGCTGCGGGAGACTAAGACTAAGCATGTATTGGTACACAGTATTACGGCCTCCAAACAACTGGATCTATAGGTCCTCGACGTTAAGGCAGGCTTCTTTTGCACGCGAAATAGCTTCTTCTCTGCAACAATTCCCTTATAAGCCATTTGAAAGTTGGTTTGCATATCCTTCGTGCTGCCAGGAACTTTCTGAATGAATTCTCCGACCTCCAAAACTGCGCGTTTGAGGGCGTCAATGTCCCGGGTACGATGATCTGCCGAGGAAGGCTCTAGCTTATTGCGCAATTGCATGCCCTTCTTGAGGAGCGATCTGTAAACAAGACTATACGTCAATCATTGTATGACGCTGGGTGAGTTTTGACTGACGTGAGCTCGCTTCTCCGTCTGCCCAACTCCTCAAGCTGTTCATGGTTGCTGAGGTCTTTCGTCTTCGCTTTGGCAGCGTGGGTTAGGGTAATGCCTTGTTTCAGGCACGCCAGAAGGTGGGCAATGGTCCAAGGAAAAGAAGTCGGTAATAGCTTGGACGCCATTCAGAGGACTGCGTCTCCTTGAGGCATGTCCTGAATATCGCATCGATTTCTGCATCTACCGCAGAGCCTGAACGACGCCAAATGTGAAAGCGATATGCATACTGAATCGTGAGAGCTGCACAGTCTTGCTCTTCCGATGGCCCGTTGGAGCGAAGGGACTCGTCTGGCACAGGGTCAAGGATGTGACGCCTCGTCCATGTCTTCAATGCTATCAGTGGCCTCGGAACAACAGCACTGAAACTTCTTTTTCTTCCACTTCCTCTCCATCGGCGTCCTGGGTATAGGCTCCAAGTTCTCTTTCTCGGCATGACGAATCTCTACATTGTCTTTGGGACGTTGCATGCGAGGCACAAATAGCTGCCTCCACCCTCACGTAGACTGCGCAGCGACCATGTGTGAAGAAAGAAGATAGGGAATTTCACTACTCTTTCGTAAAACAGTTGTCGCACGACGAGATTTGAGTAGATTGCCTCGTCTTGTGAACAAGTTCGACGAGATCACTTGCAGCATTGTTGTTATCGAACTCGAGAACAGCTCGCAGGTAGCCATCCAAGCGAGGCATTCCTCTGTCGGGAAAAAGTGCCATATGCTCAACAACGTCGTCCACGAGTTTTCGATATTCAGGGTGCTGAGGTCCTTTGGTTTTGTGCAGAAGAAACACGATCAAATTTACTTTGCGTCTGACCATGGGGTATCGTGTGTTGTGAGCGACTGTCACAATAAATTAAAATTTGTTGATTTACGACGAGCTGGAGCAGACGCACCAAGGCAGAGAGTCCTGCAACTGAGGATGTGTAAGGATGAGTGCTCACTGTATATAGGTGGTCAACTGGACTTACAGCCGGAAGATGAAATATTGCGAAGCAACGATGTGACATTGGTAACATGTGCAAGCCACAGAAAATCTGCTGATTCGTGAGCATTAACACGGTCTGCAGCGTGCAAAAGTTCTACCCGTGGCACCATCCATGCGCAATCTTTTATTAGATTCCATATCGCATCAAAAGTGAGCCTATTGACTGCGGTTCGACGTCTTTTTTCACAGAAAACTTGTAGGGGGAGATCAACCAGTTGGATGGAAGAACGACACCGTGCAATGGAAGTTCGTCGAGGTGGGATCCATTCTGTGATTGATAACGAAAGAGGAAAGGATATCTCAATAAAGTCGCACAGAACAGATAGATTGACGCGTAAACGGTTGTCGAGGACATACCTGCAGAATTTTTAGCACGTGCATGTGAATACAAGGCGTAAACTCACTGTAGAAACAGAATTCCCGATGATATACTGCTTGGAGTAGCTCCTCGGTAAGAATTGAGAATGTCTATCACCAGGTAGTGATTATCTGGTTTGCGGAGGAGCTGATGGATCTATTTTGGTGAGACACTTTGCCTGAGCAATGTAGGCGGAGCATCATTCCGGTCGAAAGTAAACCCAAACTGGTGATTCTCATCAAGGTCGTCAGAAATTGAGGGCTTGTGGATGGGTTCAAACGATAGAAAGATTCGCGAATCCAGTTCTTCATCACTCCAGGCCAGCTAACCATGCGGAATGAGGGTCAAATCGAGGTCCGCAAAGGAACCTTGAATGAACAAGGGCGGAGTCAGCGCCTCGTAAAGGTGTTCGAGCCAGTCCTCATACTAACAACAGTATCAGTGTATACTTCAGCCATAAACCACACTGGGCGCACCTTTCCCATTGTATCGTACTAGGATGCGGAATACAAAGATGTAAGATGAGAATCAGCTGCATGTGGATCGTAACGTGGGCGTGTATTCGCGTGGTCCAAATTCGACATCGTGACATGTTCCTGGGGGCATCCTTTCTTTGACAGTTCCCATAGACAATGTGTGGCAAGCACTGCAAAAAGACTGGAGCGCTGCAACACATTTCATCGAGCGCCAAACCTTGTCCTTCAAGAGAGTTCGAATGGACAGATGGATCAATTCCGTGCATCTCTACGAGAGACCTTATATCCGGATTGGTGCATCGAGACAGATGGTTGTTTGAGTTGTCGTCACGCTGTCGTGGAGGAACGTTCCACTCGGTATGAGAAACTCGTCGCCCGACAGTGGCTCAATTGAAAACAGTCTTTGCACATCGCATTCGCGGCGCCCTAAGGGGTCATGCAAGGTCGAAGTTTGATAGAGTAGTCGTGCATAGGTATGAAATGTTTCAAGAAAGCTTGCCATTTCATGGAGTTGGAAAGGGCGAATGTCTGTCGATTGAGTGAAAAAGTGATCCAGGCAATGAGAGCGGCAGTGTGATGCCATGTTCCTGGAAGGTAAGCGCGAGTTTCTTCAACGACTCGTGATCTTCTCGCAAGATGCTCTGAAACATCAAAACCTGCATACGGATCAGTTCGGTTGGTACGTTTCAGTAATGTGCAATATATACCAAATTACGAGTCATGGGCTTCAGTTTCTTCATCTGCAGCTGATCAGCGAGGGCAATGGCTTGCCGCACGGAATCGTCAGCAACAGCGGCTTTGGGGTGATCCTGAATGAGCATTTGCGCCACATGAATTCCAGAAGAGTGTCGGCCGCACGAGAAGTTGAATCAATGTTTCTGTTGTCCTTGAGGAATGCTTGAACGCTTCCATGGGGCGGTTTCTGATAAGTGTATCTCCGCGACTTCATAGTACATCGAGCGAGACTCCAGAAGGGAAACACGAGTACAATCCAAGTCGTATTCCTCCAAAAACTCGAGTTCCTCATCAAACGAAGAGAATAGAGGCACAGGGGCTCTGCACGATCATAATTAAACCAATCATAGTAAATTGTGGTCACTTACTGATCGTCGCTTCGCCGCAGTAATGAAGCCGACATACCATCGCAAATCTGTCGCGGTCTTTTCAGGTATCATGGGTGTGTCAGTAAGGACATGGAGCGTCCTGTCAAAAGATCCAGCCTTGCGGTATTTCTTTGCAGCTAGCTCAAACTCTTCAGCCTTGAGATAGGTATCAGCAGCTTTGAGGTCTTGTCCTCCTCGGCGTAGCAATCCGCCGAGGTGCGGTAATATTGACGTCTCTCGTTGCCTGTCGCAGCTGCGCCACAGTCAGCAAAGGCTCTGCGCCGCAGTAAAGCCTTTGTTGCACGTTAACCAAATCCACTCCGACACTGGAACGCGCTGCCTCCCGTAGTATATAAGCTTCGCAAACCTTCACTTCACGGTGAAGGTCAGCGCGCTTGAAGCAATGGATAGCCTGCGAGTAGCGCTTGTGCAAGAACAGTGAGCGCCCAGAGGATGCCCATTCTTCCGGAGTAGAGGAGACGGCAGAGGAGAAACATCAGTGCCGCGGGCACAGGTGCGATTAGATCTGAGACTCCAAAAATCTGAGAATAGATGATTATCGAATCAAGTAGCGCACGAGATGCAGGTGGTCTAGACGTACACGCATAGCATCAGACTTATAGACGTGTCAAAGATCCATAGTTCTTCCTTGCTCGGGTAATCCCCACGTAGAGGTGTTTCAACTAATAAAGTAAGTGTTTTCCTCGATTGATGACGGTGTACTTACCTCGCTGCATATTGCAGCGTACCGAGTCTCGTCACGATAAAAATCAGGTGCATATCTTTGACCCTGCACCCCGTTGAGAACTACCCGCCAGCGTGACGCATCGACGGCGGAATCTCCAAAAAAGTTGTACAAGAGAACCTGGCCGGAGTCAGTCATCGTCAGATAGTCAAGGTCAGCTTTCTCACGTCATCGAACTCAAGGCCTTTACTGTCATGGAGTGTCCTGAGCAGACGCGTGAACATCAAAATCATGGATACAGATAATTGAGACGACTCACATTATTATTCCAATCTCGCCTACTTTGTCTCGCAACTTCTTGACAGCTGCTTCGTTACGCACAAGTATGCCTATATAATAACTTCTTAGAACATGCACGGAACCTTGAGCAGGCACTTTTACACTGGTGGGCTCCAAGCTCTAAGTTATTAGCACTGCGAGAATCTCAGCAGGGGAACGATGAAGATTCAGGCGGTCTACTTACCTCTCGCCAACCAAAACGTTTGCAGTGAGCATCATTATCCACATCCGTGAAAAATACTGGCTGCGCTCCATCGACCAACCCCTTTTCAGGTTGGAGGTGATCAATTGCGTTTGGCCAGAACTTCGTGATGAGCTCGATGACAGAATGAGCACAGTTCACGATGCCATTGTGTGATCTGTATTGGTGGCCAATTGGAACATCATTGGTTGAGCTCCAGTGGGGGTTACCGAGCTACTGCGCTGTAGGAAGACGTCAAATCACACTCTTGAACACAATCACTGGTTGCTAACCTCCATACGATAGACAAACGCTTTCAGATCGTTGAACCTGAAGGAACCCGGCAGATCGTCTGCGCAGTATCCCCAGCCCAGAAAAGACCATCTGAATTCCTACACAGTCGCCTCAAAACTGAAACACAAAGTTCCTTCACACCCTCGTATTGAAGAAGGGAAAGATGACTTACCCATCGCATCAATCAAAAGATTATCTTGCGCCTCGTCGACATATCTGGTGTAATGATCAGGATTAGAGTTAGCCAGACAGGAGATACATACAGGTAATCAACCTGTTGACCAGGAAATTTTTGGTTTCGTAAGACCTTGAGTATTGCATGCGTACTGTGTGGAATTAATTGTGGGGTCCAACGAGTCTGAGAAAAACGGCTCATACCGATCTGCTACATCAAAGTGACGTTTCTGCTTCTTGAATTTCGGTAGATCTCGAATATATCATAGAGGTGTCTCTCTGATTTACAAAGACCGGATTGGAGCGACAGGAAGACAAAGGTAGCTTGGACGGTCGAGGAATCCATTCGGAAGCCCAACGCCTGTTCGGAGCCTTTGATGATACCTGTAAGGCGGTTCAGGAACTGCTTGGTTGGATATGGACTTGTACTTGCCCATAAACTCACTGAAAACCAACCATGAATCTAGGTAGGACGCGTGAGTGTATCACCTGATAGAAAGGAAGTAGTATTACTAAGGTTCTTGGTGAGACCCTGCGGAAAATGGGCCAATATTGCTTTTCGAATACATCATAGGTGACAAAGGAGTCATGCGCCTCTGAATCGTTAGTGTTGAAGAAAAGCTCAGCACTACGTTTCGTCTCAGGATCGTCCATGTTGAAGATATCGGCTGCGATCATCTTTGCTAGCTAAATAAAATGAGGTTCAAGACGGTCTGTGAAATCTATGGTGACGTACTCGATCAAAGTCACGAATAAGGGGAAATGTTTGTCTTCAAGTTGGCTGTATCTCGCCGGTACATTCATCTGCGACTCAGGAGCATCGTCAAGATCAATAAGATCGTCCTCAATGCTTTGTGCCTTAAGTTTCGCAATTTCCTGCAGCGTATAGCCTGCCATTGCAAGAGACTCGAGAAGCCTAGTGAAGTATTCTTCGACTTTTGTTGCCAGCATTCTAGATTTAGTGACGAAGATTTGACGTGGCTTGGGCATGTCAGTGGCACTCAGTTCCCAGGCTCGCTGAATGCCAAGGATCTTGAACAGCATTGTCGTCGTTTTTCTAGTGGCCCATGAAATAGATACGTGAGCAATGTCGAGCCCAAGGTACTTACCCTGTGCCACTGCGACCCAAAACATAGCATGACGTAGTGCATTCGACAACCTTTTGTTCTTGAGGACTAAAGCAATGTCAATCACTAAACTCGTTTCAAACAGCAGGACATACGAGAGCATGAAGACGTGGTGCACATCTTGGTTTGCGATGAGACCTTTTGCAAGAATGAGACGATGTAGATGACCAAGTATAAGGTTACTCACTATGCAAAAATGCCTGAGAGACATTATCAAGTCATTCCATATCAAAGAGCTATACAAACAAACGTACTTGCGAGAATGTAACATATTTCTCTAGGCTAGATAATCGTCAACCATCATGCATCAAATTCCAAAATATTCACTCATACACAAGCAAAGAGTGAAGCTGCACCACAGATCAATCACTGTACTACCGAAAAATAAACACTCAACATGTTCCATGTCCTTGGCACTAAGATCCAGTGGGCTAGCCGGAGTTTCTGGCTCGGGCTCCGTCGGTGGGAATGAGGCCGGTAGAATGACATTGTCAGCTGGTTTGGTGCGAAATATGCATCTGATAGAGCGATTACTCAGTTGGCCGCATAATAGATGACAGGTATGCTCAACCGTCTGCGATATTCTGCACCTCTGCGTGCTAGATGGTTTCCCAAGGCATTCCATATTCTGCCGAGCTCAGAGTGTCTATAGATCCCGTATACTTTGATGACTGGTATTCGCGTGAGTGATTATGAACATTGATGTTCATTTGTGATGCATGATGGCGCACCTTGTCTCTCGGACTATCAAGAATCGGTCTCAGCATCATTTGCTGGTCTTTGAAGGAAGAATCACACACCTCTCCATCCCGGTCAGGGACGCAATCAATCTGGTACTGTGATAGAAATAGGTTATCTCCTGCCCAGAGTTTCTGAGAAATGACGTCTACCACCAGCCGTAAGTCTTTGGTCATCTTGGCCTCAAAGACAGGAATGCCTGCATCCGGCCCATTGAGTCTCTTGTGATTATCGGCTGAGAATTGACCGTGCGAGAGATGTCTGTGGTAATTATAAGATCAGTGATATAAATGACATCGAAAGACGGACTTGATCTTCTTGTAGATAATCTTGAATATTTTTTTGTCCGCTCGACGGTGTTCGCGTAGATGTTTATATGCCTCGGAGGATATCAGATTTGCCACTCGCCGAACCCGTTCGCATTTTCGAAGTAAAGAGCAGCCTTCATGGGCTGCACCATCGGATACGCACTTTGTTCTGTTGAGCTCTCGGCATCTTCGGGGAACGAAACTTCAGGCGCAACATCTTTGGCAGACTCTTCTACATTTGGGAAGAGAAGGCTTTGATGTCGCCCACTAATTCCGTCCTCCGCAGAAGCGAGAGGTAAAACTTAGGGGAGCTGTCAGGGAACATCGAAAAGTACAGCATGAGAATACACACCAAGAGGATTTTTTTCAGCTCTGCAAGGATGTAGGTGGACAGCGATGTGGCCGCCTCACTCGTGGGAGGCACAGCCATGCCAAGTTTGACGAAGAGTGATGCATCGATAGTTACACAAGCATTCTGGTAATCACGCTTGCGCATGACTCGGGACGCCCGCATGTTGACGACTCTGTCATCAGGTTCGACCTCGAAGAGATCGGGATCGCTCTCAAGCGACTTTACGTCAGAAAATTTCATGGTGCTCAATGCACAAAGCACGGGCTGTGCGCCCTCAATGAAGGCCGGTAGCGACCGATATCCTTCGCGACTTCCCTCGCCAAAGACTCGATTGGCAGGGCTAGAGCATAAACGGACACATTGTCCAGCATCTTGCGCGCAAGAGATGAGCAGTACTCTTGGGCGTCTGTAGGAAAGTCAACCATTAGTTGCGAGATCATTTCTGTAGAGCGATCCCAAACTATTCAGGAAGTTAGTTGATGTCATGGAAATGAACTCTGCGAGATACCTGAGACAATGTATGCAAAAACATGAGGCAGAGAGAGTAGATACTCGATTGTAGGTTGTAATCCGCTGTGACCTCCTAGAGTCTAAGTGACACAAGGCAGCTCTGAGACCTGTTTCGTCGGCCAATCGATTGGTTGAAAACAGTTCCGTAGAACTGGAGAGTAAGTTGTCATAGTAAAACGAGAAGGACGTTCGAAGCTTGAGCATGGGCACTTGAATGGTTGTGGTTGGTACACCAAAGATCGTGGTGCAAAAGAAAGCTCCCTTAAACGTGCCCTCCGAGTCTGAACTTAAAGCTTAGCTTGAACTTGAAGGCGTTAGTAGGCCCAGACCTAGTCACCTACTATCATGATCAGAAGCTTGGCAAGACAAACTTGGACTAATGAAATCTGGATTTCGAGGATATTTCTGGATTTGTTGGAAAGAGGAGTTCATGAACCTAAGGACATGTCGGAAGTTCGATCTTCATCGATACGAAGTACTTCAAGGATGCGACTAGTAAGTGTATGTAAGTACAGTATTAAGTATACTTACTAGTAGAGCGAGCAGCAATATTTACCTCAAGGCCTCACTACTCTGACTCAGCACGCTTCACTTATGTAAATTCAACATAAGCTGCGGACTTCGAAACCATTAGCGCTTAGCCTCCGCGGACTCCTTGCAACTTTCACAACCCCACGAGTCAGCTGCATGTTGAAGCATGATAGGGATTTTCCTTAGTATGATCGTCATACTATGCACCGATTTGGGCCGTAGTATAGCTGCCAACAACTACCGTGGCAGGCAGATCATCATTCCTAGTCAAAGTTGGCCATTGACACCTAGGATCTGAGCTGAAGGGCAAAAACCAGTTGGACTTGGGATCTCGGGAGCCAACCTGACACGGCGCCGCGAGCTGATCGGATAACTGAAAAAGAAGTTCAACTTAAGGGTTTCTACTTGCGAAGATATAGACAATGATGTAAACATGTTGGGAGGTTCCTGATAAGAGAGTGAGTCAGTGAGACACGTTGCAAAGTGCGGCCCTTCCTCATTGATATAGTGACTTTGGCATGTTCTGCAGCACTGTGGACTTCGGAAACGGTCGCTATTGGGATAGGCTGTTAATCAGCGCTTCAGCAAGCTATTAGCAATGAACTGAGCTTGATATGACTAGCGGAGAATATAACTAGCGGAGTACGAGCGGAACTCACCAAAATATATTGGCGGCACCTCGGAGTAAATCTATCTCAATAGAATATGAACCAATTGAGATTCTCAACAATGGCATATCTAGTAGTGTGCGTCTCGAAAATGACAGTATACCTGGGGACTCTCACTTGGAATTTAGATCTCCCGGTATCCGATTTTGCGTTCCCCCATGTGTGCATGATGTGACTCTGTATCCATGAGACCCTTGAGCCCAGTTCCAGGAATCGTCGCGTCACCTATCGTAGGCCGGATACAACAACAAGTTGGAATTACACATTACCATTGTTCTTCTGCCAAGTGAGTTGGCACGTCAAGAGAACTTTGTCGGAGACAGAGCAAGTCAAATCTGAGGTCTGCTGGTAATGTGCTGGCAATATAAATGATATCTGTTTGAAAGAGTATTTCAGGTGGACGGGCCGAGGTTCTGCGCGGAACACTATTCAGGGCATAAAAGCGAGCTGTCTTCCAACTCCCCTTCAGATTTATTTTTGGGATCCCATATCACATCTCACAAATAATGCGTCTCTCCTTCGTCCTCGCCGTTATTGCTGCTTTTAAGTTGACAGTGTCTCCTGTCAGTGCTGACAGTGAATGTCCCGTCAGCTGCGACTCCACTACAGTTTGCTGCCATGGCCAGGTATGCGTGGAAATAGACCACCCTGTGAGTATGAGTAATTTTCATCTAACTCCGTGACTCACCGACCTGGTAGAATGGCGTCGTGTATTTGTGTGAGCCATATTCACCGTGACAGTGAGTCGTGTTTCTGCTTTTGCATTGGTGCAGTGTGGTTGACGCCATGACACGTAAGTAGTTCTTGAGTAGTTCGTTACTGAACGCTCGTTTGTCACGGTGAATAAACTTCACCATGCTCGAGCATTCAAGAATACCTTAAATTAGAGGAACACCGGGTGACTGCATAAAATATGACTGAAGTACTTACGACGCATCGGTTTTCATCTCGTTGTAAGCTTGCAGAATATAATTTATGAAGGCCTCACATGATGAGCAATCGGACAGAACGAGTCATTGCTTCCGTGGGATCTCGATCAATCGTTCCATCCTTAAATATGTTAGCAGCTCCAGCGGTTGCTGATGTAGGCATCACCTGCAGAAGTCCACACACAATAACACGCACACACCGAATATGTGATGAATGGCATCATTAAATTCCGGCAGTCATAAGTAGCATTGGAGCGGTGTATCCGCGGCTGTGTGCCTGCGTGTCGCGAGCAAGGCAAAGTGGTGAAGAGCACTAGGTAGTAGTACGACCGTCAAAGCCCGACTTGACACTGAGCAGCTGACTAAGCTATGGTGCTGTCCCCCACTCCAGCATGCTCATCTTAAAATTAGTCAAAGCAACATTTGCTTCAAACATTAGTGAAGATATTCAGTCAACAGCACCGCGTCATGTGGTAGAACGGTATTACATAGCCGCAGTGTGGCAGCTCGGAGTCCCCGTGTTCAAAAATGTTCTACTAGTGCTCGTTTACTGTCCACCATGACTTTGGTTTACTCTCACGCACGCACAGGCATTGATTACACTGTACAATACACGACGAAATGGCGGTCTCGACTCTCCACCACTTAAGTAAAATCAATAGTCGTCGATATCCTCGACATTAAGAGTAGGTCTCTCTTTCTCCTTTCGCACAGGAATTTTCTTCTCTGCAACGATGCCCTTATAGGCCATTTGAAACTCGGATTGCATATCTTGCATGTTGCTGGGAACCCTCTGCATGAATTCCTTGACCTCTAAACTCCACTTTTGAGTGCGTCGATGTTACGGGCACGATGAGCCGGCGAGGAAGGTTCTAACTGCTTGCGCAATTTCGATCCCTTCTTAAGGAGCCCTCTGCAAACAGGACGGTGTTAGTTATTGTATGTTGTTGAGTGAGTGAAGACGGACACTATCTCGTTTCTCTGCTTGCCCAATTCCTCAAGTTTTTCATGAGACTCCTTGTTAAGAAGGCCTTTCGTCTTCGCTTTGGCAGCGCGAGTCAGAGCAATGCCTCGTTCCAGGCAAACCAGAAGGTGAGGCAATGGTCCAAGGAAAAGGAAGTTGTAGTAACCCGGACGCCATTCAGAGGACTGCGTCTCCTTCAGGCATGTCATGAATATCGCATCGATTTCGGCATTCACTGCACGACTCGAGCGACGTACAACGTAACGGCGGTATGCGTTCTGAATCTTGCGAGCGCTTCTTCTTCCTCCACCGATGGTCCGTTGGAGCGTAGCGACTCGTCAAAATCGGTGCAAGCGACGTCACCGCCTCATCCAAAGTCTCCAACGCATCACGTGTCTCGGCATCAGCATTCACTACGACATCCTCCTCCTTTTCTTCTTCTCCTTCAAACTCTTGAGGTTGTGGTTCCGGTTTCTCTTTCTCATCATGCTGCACAACCTCTGGTCGGTCCTTGAATGTTCTAAGCGAGGTACAAAGGCCGGGGCATCCATTCTTAGAGTAGATTGTGCGATCACTGCGTACGATGAAAGGAAATGGGGAATCTCGATGACCTTCTCGTATAAGAGTCTACGGATAGGATAGACTCGAACGCGCTGATCCATTGTTTTGTGGATAAGATGCACCAGATTGCTCGCTCCCATGTTGTTGTCGAAGGCGACGAGAGCTCGGAGGTAACCGTCTGAGGATGGCGCCCGTCCTGGCAACGGTGTCATGTACTTGACCACGTCATCCACAAGTTTCCGATAGTTAGCCGTACGCCAATTCGAAGGAGGGCTGTTCTTGTGCAGAGAAAGCATGATCTTGTCAACTTTGTCTTTCATGAACCGATTCCTGATGTTATGAGCAACTAATGAACTAATTCAGCAGCCAATGGGTTTCGAATAGAAATAACAAACGTACCAAGGCAGAGAACCCTGCAGCTGCATTACATGTGGTCAATATGCGTTTCGTCGACGAACAGATACTAAGCTGGACTCACATCCGCGAAATGAAAACATTGCGGAGAATAGGCGTAAATTTAGTATGGTTCAGCCAGAGGAATTCTGCCTAATTGTAATCCCGGATTTCTGAAGAGTTGAGAGACTCACCCATGCCAGCTTCTACGCGCAATGCTTCGACCACCCTCGCTATCTCATCCAGAAGCTTGCCCATCAAAAACAGCTTAGCTTCTTTCTCCGCAGTGAATTTGTGGGGAAACAGCAACCAGTTGCATGGAAGGACGACGTCATGGAGGGGAAATTTATTAAAGCCCGGGTCCATTCGGTACTTGATTACAAAAGCGCTGCAGATGTCCTCGATACAGTCGCACAGCACGGAGAGGTTGGCATATAAACGATTATCGAGGACATGTCTGATTTGCACTTAGTTGAATGCACGTGGGGACAAAAAGAATGCTTACAGAAGATACAGGATTCCAGATGAGATGCTGCTGCGGGTAGCTCCTTGGTAAGAACTGAGCAGGTCATGAACCATATAGCGACCGTCCGCCTTGCGTAAGAGTTCTAACGGTCCAGAGACCGTACACTTTGCTCGAGAGATGTAGACAGGTGCGTCGTGCCTATCAAAAGCGAAACTTAGACTGGTTATCCCCATCAACGCCGTCAAAAATTCAGCCTGGGTATAGAATGGGTCGAGCGAGTAGAAGGATTCGCAGATCCAGAGCTTCACCACCTTCATGCCATCTAGACGAAGAGGCATCAAGTTCATGTCAAGGTCCGCGGGGGAACCTTGAATGAAGAAGGTGGATTGATAGCCTCGTAAAGATGTTTGAGCCAGTCCCTCATGCTGATAAAGCGATCAGTATGAGAACTTGATCATAAGTTACCTCCAGCCGCACCTATTGCGTCGTTCAATGTATGGGTGAGCGGAATACATGAATTGCAAGATAAGAATCTGCCAGATGTGGATGGCAACACGGTTGTTGTAATACCGGCGATCCAATTTCGATACTGCAACATGCTCTTGGGGACAGTTATCTCTTCGGCATACTCCAGATATCAAGAATGGCAGGCATTGCGAGAAAACGGGAGATTCGTAACACATAGCATCGATCTCTGACACTTTATCCTTCAAGATCGTCCGAATGGATCGTTGGAGCAGCTGGGTGGCGTTTCGGCGAGAGGCTGTATACCCAGACGGATCATGATGTTCCGATACCCAAGTGATGCCTTGGCGGATTTCCATCACACAGTTGTGGAGGAACGTTCCATCTGGTATGAGAAACTCGTCACCGGACAACGGCACGATGGAGAACAGTCTCTGGATACCCTTATGTTCCATGGGGTCGGGGAAGGTCAAATCAGATAGAGCAATCGAACGTAGGCATGGAATTGTTGAAGAAACCGTTGCATTTCATCGACCGCGAAAGTTCGAATGTCTGTGGTTCGAGAAAATATATGGTCCAGGCAAAGGAGAGCTGCTGGCTTATTATGTTCATGGAGGTTAAGCGCAAGGTTTCTCAACGGCTCGTGATTTCCGTGCAAGATGTTCCGAAACATCGATATCTGGATGTCAATCAGTCCAGCTGGATACTTAAAGACTGCTAATACGCACTAGATCACGCGTCGCCGGCGTTAGTTTGTTCGTCTCTAGCTGATCAGCGAGAGCGATGAAATGCCGCATTGGCTCATCAGCAACAGTTTTTGCAGTGATTCTGAAGGAGCATTTGCGCCAGAAGTATTCCAATATGGTCTCGGCTGCACGAACAGTAGATTTGCGTTGCGTTGTCCTTGATGAATGCTCGAACAGCTTCCAAGGGCCTATTCTCTGACAAGTGGAGCTCTGCGGCCTCATAGTACCTTGAAGTGAGATTCAAGCAGTGAGGCACGAGCGTAATCGAGATCATAGTCCTCCAGAAATTCGAGTTCATGTTCAAATGTCGAGAAGAGAGGCAAGGGAGCCCTGCGCAATTGCTATTGAATGAGAACATGTGAAGAGTCTAAGACTTACTGAGTGTTGTTCCTGCTGCAGTAAAACAGTCTGCACACAGTCCATAACTCCTCCGTGGTCTCTTCAGGTATATTCGTGCCATGGTCATCAAGGACATGGAGAGTCTTGTCAAACCGTCCAGCCTTGCGAAATCTCTTCGCTGCTTGCTCGTACTCTTGAGCATTGAGATAAGCCTCGGCAGCTTTAAGATCATCCCCTGCTCGAACGTAGCAATCTGCTGAGTTGCGATAATATTGGAGCTTCTGATTTCCTGCTGCGGTTGCACCACAATCAGTGAAGGCATCAGCTGCCGCGTTAAAAGCTCTTTTTTGGTTGCTAAGTATGGCCACTCCGACAGAAGAACGTGCGACTTCTCGCAGTTGGTATGCTTCACAGACCTTCACCTCACGATGAAGGTTAGCACGTTCGAAGCAATGGATAGCCTGCGAGTAACGCTTGTGCGAGAATAGTGAACGTCCGAAGGATGCCCATTCTTCTGGAGTCGAGGAGACAGCTAGATGAGGAACATCGGTGCCGGGGGTACAATTTTGGATCTGATTGCGAGAGGTCCAAATATCTGAAGGGAAAGGGTTATCAGGTCGAATTACGCCGACACGCTGCTCTAAACATACACGCATCGGGTCTGATTTGTCGGACTTATCAACGATCCACATGTTCTTCTTGCTCGAGTGATTCCCACATAAAGAAGTTTGAGCTAATAAAAGTAAGCCACAGTTTATCCCGAGGATCGGTGTGCCTACCTCACTACAAACCCCAGCATATCGCGCTCGTCACGATCGAAGTTCGGTGCATGTTCTTGACCCTCTACCCCATTGAGAACTATGCGCCATCGTGACAGATCTATAACAGAATCCTCGAAAAAGTTGTACAGCAGCACCTGGCCGAAGTCAGACATCCATCAGTAGCTAAGTAGCTTCTCACATCATTGAATTCCAGGCCTTTGCTCTCGTAAAGCGTCCTGCATACATATGTGAACATGAAAACAGAGCAAGGTGGTCTTAATACGACTCACATAATCAGTCCAATTTCGCCTACTTGTTCTCGCAACTTCTGACGTGCTGCATCGTCACGCACAAGAATGCCTAGATATATTGTCAGTGTATTGAATGAAACCACCAACCACAGTACTTACACTGCTGAGCTCCGAACTCAATATGACTACCACTGGAAGAATCCTCAGTAGGAAAGGAGGGATGTGTCCAAGCCTACTTACCCGCCCCGAACAAGAAATGTTCATAGCGAACGGTCTGTCTTTATCCCAACCAGTAAAAAACCAGGTTCAGCCCGTCAACCACCCCTTTTTCTGGCCGAAGGTTATCGATTGTGTTGGGCCCAAAATTTTGTGATGAGTTTCGATCACAGAATGCGCGCAGTTGACAATGCCACCGCTGCGATCTGTAGTTGATCGCCAATGAAACATGTGGGCTGATGAAGATATGCTCCAACGGAATTGACCGAGGTATTTTGCTGCTGTTGTAAGACGTTAATTCAGGCCCGAACTAAGTTACTGTCTGCTGACCTCCACACGGTAGAGAAATGCTTTCAGATCATCGAACCTGAAGGAACTCCCTGCAGAGATTGTCTGTGCGGTGTCCCCAGCCCAGAACAAACCGTCTGGATTCCTGCATAATTGCCTCAAAACTACAACAGAAAGTTCTAAAGGGATTCCTATCAATGAAATACAGAGTAGCTACTTACAGAGTGCGTCGATCAGAAGGTTGTCCTGTGCTTCGTCGACATACCTAGTGCAGGTTGGTACAGGAGTAGGGTGCTTTGGTGGGGATAACACGTACATATAATCGACCTTTTGGCCAGGGATCTTCTGGCTCCGCAAGACCTTAAGTATCGCATGCGTGCTGTTTGGCCATATATCGTGACATTACGTGGGTGAGCAGGAATAGGACGTACCGGTCTGCAACATCATGATGACGTCGCTGCCTCTTGATTTTAGTGTAAATCTCGAAGATGTCATACAGAATTCCCCTCTGATTCGCAAAATTTGGGTTTAGAGCGATGAGGAGACAGAGGTAGTTGAGCGATCGAGAACTCCTTCAGGACAGGTCAACGCGTGTTCGGAGCCTTTGACGATCCCCTGCAGGTATATTCAGGAACTGCGGACGTCAAGATAATGCAAATTAGTACTCACCCATGAAATTCGCTGAAGGACCAACCACGGGTCTGGTGGGGTAGTGTCAGTACTTCGTTGTCATAACAAGAGAAAAGGACACTACTAAGAGTCTTGGCGAGATTCTGCGGAAAATGAGGCCAGTATTGATTTGCGAATACATCATAGGTGACGAAACAGTCATGCGCCTCAGCATCGTCAACATTGAAGAAAAGCCCTGCACTATCTCTCGTTCGGGGACGTCTCTTGCTCAAGATATCTGCTGCGATCATCTTCGCCAGCTACATAAACGATTAGCTTAGGGGCTGTCCAGACAACGGATCGGGACGTACTCGATCAAAAGTCACAAAAAGAGGGGAAAGTGCCTATCCTTCAAGTTCACTGTATTTCATGGGTATATTCATCAATGATTCGGCAGGTCATCGAGATCAACAAGGCCCTCCTGAACACTTTGCGCTTCATTTTCGCAAGTTCCTGCAGGGTGTAGCCTGCTAACGCCAGAGATTCGAGAAGCTTCGTGAAATACTCTTCCACTTTCGTGGCGAGTACTCTGGATTTAGTAACGAAGATTTGGCGTGGCTTCGGCATGTCACGGCACTCATCTCCAAGCTCGCTGAATGCCGAGAATCTTAAACAGCATTCGTCGTGGTTTTTCTAGTTGGGTGTGATAAATACGCTATTCATATTAAGGCGGAACACTTACCCCGTGCCGCTGCGACCCAAGACATAACACGCACGTGGTACACTCGACAATCTTTTGTTCTTGAGGTCTGAACCGATATCGATCAGTGAATTCGTCGCATTGGGGCAGAACTCACGTGAGCATGAAGACGTGCTGTACGTCTTGGTTTGCAATGAGACCTTTTGCAAAGATGAGAAGAGGTGGCGAACCAACTGCATGATCACTCACTATGCAGGAATGCCTAAAAAGAGGTTATCGAGTCAGTATTCGCCTGTCTATAAACCGTATTTACAAGCTTACTTGCGAGAATGTGACATATTTCTCCAAACTAGAAAATCGTTAGATGGGAACCAATATAAGGATGGCGAAAGTTCATACACAAGCAAAGAGTGAAGCTATGTCATGGATCAATGATCGTACTAATGACAATTGAAAATACTCAACGCGGTCATGTCCTTATCACTGAGATCAAGTGGGCTCCTGAACATTCTGGCTCAGGTTCAGCCGGTGGAATGACGCCGGCAGAATCACGCTGTCATTAGAAAAGACTGGTCTGTTCCGAAAGATGCACCTGCGCAAGCAACGATTCGTTGAATTGCATCAAGAGCTGAAAAATGTCCTCACCTTCTACGATATTCTTTGCCCTTGCGTGCAAGATGACTACCCAAGGCATCCCATATTCTGCCAAGTTGCGCATGCGTATAGATGCCGTATACCTTGATGACTAGAGTTCACGTGAGCGCTAATGGCGGACACATGATGTAATTTAATTGCTCTTGATAGCTCACCTGTCTTTCGGACTGTCGAGACTCCGGTTTCAATATCGTGCTCATCATCAGTGGAAGAACGGCCTACCTTTCCGTCCTGGTCAGGAACACAGTCGATCTGGTACTGTGAGAAAAGGTCGGTCGTCTCCTGCTCCAAGTGACGTATGTGAGATTACACCTACTACTAAGCGTAGGTCCCTTGTCATCTTGGCCTCGTGGATAGGAATGCCTGCATCCGGCCCATTAAGCCGCTTGTAGTTATCATCTGAGAAATGACCATTCGATAATTGTCTGTGGCAAATATAAGATCATTGCAGCGAAATTCATCAGAAAACATACTTGATCTTCTTGACGATGATCTTGAATATTTTCTCATCTGCTCTACGGAATTCACGCAAATTTTTATAGGCTTCGGTAGATATGAGGATTCGCCACTCTCCGAACCCATCTGCGTTTTCGAAGTAAAGCGCAGCCTTCATGGGCTGTACCATTGGGTACGCGTTGGGTCCGTTTGTCGGGCTCTCGATATCTTCGGTTGACGAAACTTCAGGCACAGCATCTTTGGCAGACTCTCCCACATTTGGGAAGAGTAAGGCTTTGATGTCGCCTGCCAATTCCGCCCCTCCGCAGAAGCGAGAGGTAGAACTTATGGAAAGCTGTCAGGAAACACGTCAAAAAGCAGCAAATATACGCACCGACAGAGTAATTTTCAGCTCCTCAAGAATGTGAGAGGACAATGATATGGCAGCCTCACTCGTGGAGCACAACCACACCAAGCCTGACGAAGAGCGATGTGTCGATAGCCGTATAAGCTTTCTGGCGATTACGCTTGCGGATTTTCTGAGGCACTTTCTTCTTGACGAATCCATCATCAGATTCGATGTCGAAGGGATCAGTCTCGTCTTCAAATGACTTTGCACTAGTAAATTTCATGGTGCTCAACGTGCGAAGTACGGGTAAAGCGCCCTCGATGAAGCCTCTGTGGCGGCTGATGTCCCTTGAGGACTTCCACCGGCAGAGACTCGACTGGCAAGGCTAAAAAGTACATAGACAGATTGTCTAGCATCTTGCTCGCAATGGATGTTAGATATTCTTGAGATTTCATTGGAAAGCCTGTCATAATGTGTGAGATCATTGCCTCATGGCGATCCCAAACTGTTACAGGGTCAGAGCTGATGGCGCTCGAAGAAAGTCTGTGAGATACCAGAAATAATATATGCAAAAACATAGGGTGATGATAGCATATGTTCGACCGTGGCTTGCAATCTGGCTGCTCCCGAACTTGAGACTGCGTCCAGATGATACAAGGCGGCTCTGAGGCCTGCCTCGTCGACTATTCGATCTTTGGAGAGTAAGTCCAACATGGTCTGTTGAACGAGAGGAGCTTGTGATAATGAAGTACTTATACAAGGTGCCGGAGAAATACTTGAGTGGTGTCAAGAGGTACAAAGATACAAAGGAGTGCCTCGTGAAGCAATCTCCGCAATGAGGCTGTTCTTATATTGTCGAACGAGCGCTTTGTTTGAATTTCCAAACAGGTCGAGGCGCAAACTGCGCACCCAAAATTGACACCTGTAGGCGACTCCAGGGAAGCTGTATATGAGCGATAAACTTGGACCCTCAAATGATCCCAGATTGTGACAAGAACTTGACCCTTACGTACGTGGAAGAGGCCGCCACTGCTACTAAGTAATAACAATAGACTTATGAGAATTGAGGGTTGAGAGGTAGGATTAAGAAGTCTGAATGGTGACAAAAGCGCGTCCAGACCGGATCTTCGTGGATTGTGACTCCCGAAACGTACTAGAATGAGTTTAGGTAGCTGTTCGCGTAGGCAAACATGATTGACTTCAAAAGGTCCTTAGGAGAGATGTTCAACGTTCAGAATTTTGCATGAAATTTACATACATATATTACGTAATTGAATATGCTGCGGCTACTCCCGTAGTGTGGCACTGAATGCACTGCAACTTCAGCAAGAGGCGGTTCGCAGTGACGCACTAGCAAATATTGTCAAGAATCCCTGCTCACTGGCCATCTCCTCAAGACTTCATCTAGTTTGTTTCTTAACCTTATAGGCAGACAACTGCATCTCATTAGCTAGAAAAGACATTCTAAAATGCCTCCCCCACACTATGATTTCCTCATCAAGGTGAGCACGCTGCATACACACTTCAGACCTCGCACGCATAACTTGCTTCGCAGCTGCTCTTGATTGGCGACTCAGGTCCGTTTGTTCCGTGGTTCTAGCATGTTCCAATTTTAAGTTGTTCCTCAGGTGTTGGGAAGTCCTGTCTTTTGCTCCGCTTCTGCGACGATGCGTGGACGCCATCGTTCATCACCACAATCGGCATTGACTTCAAGATCCGTACCATCGAGCTAGATGGAAAGCGCATTAAGCTTCAAATTGTGCGTCCCAACACTGTCATGAACTGTTCGCTTTACAAAGCTGACCCGTATCGTACAGTGGGACACTGCTGGCCAGGAGCGGTTTAGAACTATAACGACTGCGTACTACCGTGGAGCAATGGGTATCCTTCTTGTGTACGACGTCACAGATGAACGATCATACAATAGTACGCGCTATCAGCATCGCCAGTTTTGTCCCACCTTGATACATTTCATCTCCAGGTATCCGCACTTGGCATGCTAACATCGAACAACATGCCTCAGAGGGTGTCAACAAGATACTCATCGGTAATAAGTCAGATTGGACGGACAAACGAGCCGTAACAGAATCCCAGGGACGTGAACTTGCTGATGAACTTGGCATGAAGTTTATGGAGACATCTGCCAAGGCGAATGACGGTGTAGAAGAGGCCTTCTTCACCCTTGCAAGGTTTGTCGCATTGTGCTACATCTGCGGACTTGACACTCAATTCCCAACTGTACAGAGATTGCAAGACTCGACTTATCGACTCGCAAGCAGACTCAGCTGTCTCAGTGGGGGGTGCTTCCAATGCAGATGGGTCAGTGAAAGTTAACCAACCTGCGGCTTCAGCGTCGATCGGTTGCTGCTCATAAGCACCTATGTTGGACGCTAGTATAATTCGAGGTTCTCTTGTTCATCTTTTGCGAACTACTTCATGTTACCTCCGTATTCCCCTTCCATGTAATACTGTTCTACCACATGACGCGGTGCTGTTGGCTGAATATCTTCACTAATATTTGAAGCAAATGTTGCTTTGACTCGTTGTGCAGTGCTCAAGTGCCCAGGTTTTAATTTTAAGATGAGCATGCTACTCATGACTGCCCGAATTTAATGATGACATTCATCACATATTCAGTGTGTGCGTGTTATTAATATTGTGTGTGGACTACTGCAGGTGATGCCCATCAGCAGTCAGCTAACATATGCAAGGATGGAACGACTAATCGAGATCCCACGGAAGCAATCTGTCCGATTGCCCATCATGCGAGGCCTTCATAAATTATATTCTGCAAGCTTACAACGAAACGAAAACCAATGCGTCGTAAGTACTTCAGTCATATTGGTGTCCCTCTAATCTATAAGGTATTCTTGAATGCTCGAGCATGGTGAGGTTTATTCACCGTGACAAACGAGCGTGCAATGGCAACGAACTACTCAAGAACTACTTACGTCACTACGTGTCACGGTCATGGCGTTAAAACACGACTCACTTTGACGATGGCTCACACAAATATATGATGTCACCCTACCAGGCTGGTGAGTCACGAAGTTAGATGAAAACTACTCATACTCACAGCGCGGTCATATACTTCTGCTACGCATACATCGCCAGAGCAGCAATCTTCAGTGGAATTGCAGAGGAAGGGACATTCCGCGGAGTCACTGTCAGCACTGACAGGAGACACCGTCAACTTAAAAGCAACCATAACGGCGAGGACGAAGGAGAGACGCATTATTTGTGAGATGTGATATGAGATCCCAAAAATGATTCTCAAGGGGACGGTATGAAGACTGCTTGCTTTTATGCCCTGGACTAGTAGTGTTCTGTGCAGAACCTCAGCGTCCACCTGAAATACTCGTTCAAACAGATGTCATTTGCATTGACAGCACATTGCCAGCAGATGATCTACCTCAGATTTGACTTGCTCTGTCTCCGACAAAGTTATCTTGACGTGCCAACTCACTTGGCAGAAGAACACTGGTAATGTGTAATTCCAACTTGTTCAAGTTGTTGTATCCGGCCTACGATAGGTGACGCGACGATTCCTGGAACTGGGCTCAGGCCTCAGGGGTCTCCTGGATACAGTTGCATTATGCACACATGGGGGAACGCAAAAGGATACCGGGAGATCTAAATTCCAAGTGAGAGTCCCCAGGTATACTTTCATTTTCGGGACGTACACTGCTTACTAGATATGTCATCGTTGAGAATCTCAATTGGTTCTCATATTCTACTTTGATTCTACTGAGATAGATTTGCCGTCATATTTCGGTAAGTTCCGCTCGTACTACGTCTAGTCATATTCTCCGCTAGTCACTGCATGGGCCATGTCCACCGACTGGCCTCGAATTTCAACACATATAGTGCCGGACTCCAACCACTAATCTAACCCTAAACCACTGCGGGCCATACGTATATCTGTAGATTCGCAAAGGCCCTCCGAGTCCAAGCATCCCAGGACCTTCTTTTTTCGGTCTAAGCAATGCTCCACTAATGACGTCTCCCAATATCGCATTACAGGGGAGAAGCACAATTGAGTTTACATTAATATTCTGACTTAATATACTCTACTCAGGCTGCCGCATCAATGTAAAAGCAAGGTTCCTTTTGTCTCCGTCTTCCTCGCAGTCTTCTCCGAGACAGCACACTATCACGGCCATTTCGTCGCATCTCACCGTGGTCTTGCCTACGGTCTTTATTGGGCTGAAATCCCAATGCAGTGTCTCCGTCTATGTTGTTACGAGACAATATGCGCTTCGGTAGCAGTCATGCATACCCAATTGGAACGGCTCTGCATTCACGCGGAAACCTTGTCTTTAATCAGCGCTATCACTGTGTGCAGATTGGTTACGTCGTCCAGATATACCACAGGATTCACCCAACTCCTCTTTTCTTTTGTCCACTTGGGGTAGAGACAAACGAGGGTACGTGTGGTGATGTAATTCACGATTGGCAACAAAGATCTCGCAGGATACCTTGACATAAGCGCACCCGCGAAATCTCAAAAAAGCCAAAACACTTGCGAAGGACGACACTGTAGAAGTCCTGTCGTCAGGGAGCTCCCGGAGCTCTTGATCCGATACTACGAGCGAGGCGAGAGGAACGTCTGATGAATGACCTGACATCAATGAACTACAAGCCACGATAAAAAAGAGTTTGCAAAATTCAGACAGCGTTGCAAAGAGAACAAGCATAGCAGACAATTGCGAGATGACTACGACCGGACTTGGTATGAAACCCGGTGGGCCCGTATGATCGAGCGCACAAATTTTTTGGCTAAACCAATACCTATATCTAGGTCCTGGAACTGTGATATTGGTTCTTCACTAAAACGCACATTTCATAGCAGTCGCAGACATGGCACTGGACACGTTTTACGTGAGGGAATGCTGTATTTCTTCATTTGGTCTGGCTAGTCCCCATTATTGTGAGGACGGAGCGCTGGTGCATGATGCCTCATGCCTAATAGAGTCCCTGCATGAACATCAGGGAAGTCTTTACGTTTCATTGTCTTCGACATTCACAGACATTTGTAACATGTACAGGCGCAACTTTGGAAACAGATAGAATTCAAGAAGACTATATAGGGGGTGCGAGTGAGGCAATTTTACTCAATGTACCACATGTGACCGGCGTGCAGTACGCTGAAAATAGTCACTGTAGAAGTACAACAGTGGAGCCGCAGTGTCCTCATGTCTGCCAAGGTGACATCAAATGATATTAATGAGCTATGAGCGCAGCACCCTAGCAGGTGAAGCGAAGGACCTGGTTTTGGCTCAAAGCAACGGTTAGTCTTGAAGAAATTAATACATGTAGGCTGTAATGATTATACATCCCGTATTGATATTGTCCGCAGAGTATTGTTTGAGGGTGAACCAAAGTTCATAATAGTTGCAACTGACAGGCGTCGACAAATAAAGCCTTGCGCTGAGGGTCAGCGCTTCAGCGATGACATTTAGTCCCCTTCGTTCGTTTCAACAATTGGAATTAACTTCAACGCACGAGACAGAGGATGGAAAGTATGTCCGGATGCGACTGCAAGTAAAGTTCGACTTCGTCGGGGCGATGCGCGGGTACTACATTGTCAGACAAGTGAAACACGAGCAGCAACATGTTCAGGTAATCACCAACACACCTATCGCAGGACCGGTGGTATTGTGATGGTATATGACGTCACGAATCAGATGTCCTGACCTTTGGACTGCTCATAGATATCCGTAGCGTATCGAGCAGACACGTCAAGACATGTCAACACTATGCTCCTTAGAGGCAAAGCAAACGTGCCGGGCATACCAACTGTGACGGAATATAAAGGAAAGCTTTAGCAGCTTTCAACTGGGCATCACATTCACGGAGACATGCCAGTGAGCAGAGACGAACGGGGGCGCAGATGGTTCTTCGGCGCTCAAAGGAGTAGGTGTGAAGGACCATGCATCTCATGCTGCGACTAGTAGTTCTGGGGACGAAGCCTTTGTATATTGGCATCTGTAGATACAAAGACAAAATATTGGAGCGTTGTGACAGCTAGATTGGGCGTAGGGAGCAAAGGAAATACAAGAAAAACGGCCAAATGTTAGCATTCAACGAGACTTGATTGTATATCGTTGAGCTTGGATAGTGCCAGTTGATTACAAGAATGGGGCCATAGCTGACAGACATAGTACAAGTAACAAAGTCGTCCCGCTGGGCAAAGTTTACAAACCCGGAGAAAGAGATTGGCAATTACCGAAAGCGGTGTTGTGGCACCGCCACCGACAAGATTACTAGTTCCATTTGTAGGTTTTAAGGATTTCATCGACTTGCTCTAATGCTCTCATCTACCCTTCCTTCCTCCCCGCATTCAGACTTTCATTACTTTCCTTTTGAAAACTCTTCGAAAAAACTACAGCAAATGGTCCCAGATATAGGCGTCACTACACGCCGCGCCTGGAAGTCACAAATGATACGTGAACAGGAGGCCGCAGGTTCACAGGCACACCTACCACCCCCTACACCAGTTTCTGCCGAAACGTCGCCAGAAGCTGATGAGCCAGCTCACTTCGCGCAGATAGCAGGTCCTTCAAAGCGACCTAGAATATTGTCAGTCGCACCCGAGCCAACATCATCCCCCCCGAAGTCGAAGAAACGCGCGACTATGAGCGCGTCTTCGTCACGTACTCAAAGTCGACAACGTTCCGAAACTCTCGATATCGAGTCTATATATCGAAGCAGTCGTTCTCGATCAACTTCGACCTTTCCTCCAGCTGATCTCCTGCATCACCGACAGTTGTGGATCACTGAGGATGGTTCGCCAGGTGAGAACTTTGTCAGTGCCGCGTCTGTAGTAACGATATTATCCCGATCGTACAAAACCTGTGAGAATCCATGTATTACATGCAGATCTCATTCGAATTTATACTCATTGCAGATTTCAAGAATTTGGACGATTCCAGTGACACGTCATTTGAAGCTGAATCTCATCCTGCCACTGAACTCGAGTATCCTAATTCTAACGCCTGTGAGACGTGCGTGTTGTACGGTCACTCATACTGCTTCTTACTGATCCACCTCGCGTGCAGCTATTACATACTGGCTCCTAAGGACCCAGATCACTACAACCCCATCATGTGCCTAGAACAATCATTATATACTATCTTCGAATGTGCGTTGCTACCGTCACCAATCGCAAACACGGATTCTAATGCAATATCAGGCTACCTTACGCCCGCGCAGCAAGCGCTATTCGGAACATTACCCACAGACTTTCTACAGGATGTCGATAATACACCGCCCTCCTCACCACTCACACAGCTTTCGGGTGATTCAGAATATTCAAGTCCTGTAAAATTCCCTTCGTACGACCCTTGTGGAATGAATCACTTGCGTCTCCTCCAACGTTCCATCCGACGGCGTGATGGACCACTTTTCCTTTCTACTATGCAAAACATTAACCAGCTCCTCCGTGGGCTGAAATACCCACTACTCCCATCGGACCCGTTTGCACCTTCACCTCCTAATGTACTTATAGAGGCTATTAAAAGTTGGCCATCAAGCGAAATCCCCAATCGGGTTCTCATGCGCATAATCGACGAGACGTATCAACGCTCCGTTGGCCCACATGCTCTGAAATTAAACCGCTACGAGGCATTTTCGAGCGAGGTGTATGGCGAACTGATGCCCTCGTTCACGTCGGATATCATCGCTGCCACACGACTCCACAAGGATTCCTTATTTATGGATTTGGGGTGCGGGGTTGGAAATGTGCTGGTGCAGGCGAGCCTAGAAACGTGCTGCAGAAGCTACGGAATTGAGGTGATGCCTACACCTGCGGAAGTGGGGAGAGAGCAGCTGAGGCAGATGAAGAAGCGTTGTAGGATGTGGGGACTTTCAATGGGAGAGGTAGAACTAGAGGAAGGAGACATGCTGACCAGTCGGAGAGTGACCGAGTTGCTACCTCAAGCGGATGTTGTACTGGTCAATAATAAGGTGTTCCAGCAGTCGTGTCAGTGAATTTCTTTTGTTTGTGGCAAAACATATTGATCACGTTACAGTAAACGAAGCATTACGTCCGCGGTTTCTAGATTTAAAAGAAGGCGCCATTGTTGTCTCTTTGAAGCCGTTCGTCTCTTCTCTCAATGCACGCGTTACTGAGCGCAACGTGAGTGATGATACACATCTGCTTCATACATTTATCTCACGAGTCCCGCAGGTGGATGATATAAGCGCGATCTTTGATGTATCTGAGCGGCCCTACCGCTCTGGCAGCGTTTCATGGGGCAGCGGAGGTGGCTCGTATTATCTACATCGAGTTGACCGGGAAGGCTATGCGGTCATCAAACAACAGTTTGAGAACCAGCGCGCGAGGAGTGCGCGTGCCTCACGGCGTTGATAATCTATTAGACACTAATAGACATTTTGCTCTCATGCTGTTGTTGTTACCTGTCGACACAAGTGATGAGTGCCCTGTTACCCTTCCGAAGTACTTTGGCTCCCAGATGTTAACAAGTACAAGTAATACATGTAGCGTAACGTAAAAAGTTAAAACGCAATGACAAGACCTCGAAAACCCCGTTAGCTGCGAATTTGCCTCTGACTTACCCGAGTAGTAGGAAACGAGTACTAGTGGCGGCAGAAATCTCTTGTCCACAAACGGGACAATTTTCTGGCGCTCGCCAATGGCAACGACGATTCGTCTACATGAAAGTCGCCACCTAAACCTCGATCAACTCAACCTACCGTGACAACTCGGGTTATTCATTACCCATCTCTTTGCTTGTCCAGAATAATACCTGCTATCTGCGCCCATCTAACTCACAAATCTAACTCACAAGTCAAGTTTCATCAGTGCAAGTGCCTCCACCGCACCAAACTCCGCTCGTCCGTCACTTTCGCTGCGCTCGTCTTTCTCCGCTAAGCCCGCTTTCTCTCTGCTAAGCTCATCTTACATTATCCCGCCGACAACGCCGGACACGCTGTCACCGAGTTATTTAAAATCGATCTCTCCGGCCTCAACCGCACCTCCCCCAGGGCGCAGGTAGGAGGTTAGGCGTGGTAAGCGGAGGGAGACTGCAGGGTGGGCAGTACTGAGTAGATAGTGCTTAACCTTCAGTGTTTCTACCGCCAGTGGCGAGCCAACAGCAAGCCGTGTGAAGCCTATGGGCTAGCCCCTGGCTACAGCCAGTGGCTGTGTTCTGGCGATGGCTGAATACCTGAAATAGAAGGTGGCTCCCATCTGTTTGCAGTCTCTGGAAATCGCCGTAGGTCTCATCCAAGTCTCATCAATACAATATCAATGTAATTATTTTTAATATCAATGTGCGATATCACCTCCACGCAACATCAAGTCATCAAGTCGTGTCCCACCCACTCCCAGCTTTGAGAATGAACAACAAAAAGCCCATAGACTGGTGGAGGGGATATTTTCATACCCACTCAGATTTCGAGAAGAAACTCCCTGTGGCCTATGCAAACGAGAAAGAGACACGACCAAAAGTAACGAGAGAATGGGTACACGGTTTACGATTGGGAGAGCGTTGGCCGCTGAGCTCAGCAAGAGCAAGCGAGTGCCAGTTCCACCCTTCATGTATGCAAGTGCGCTTGTCTCCCGCGATCTATCACAACACATCCACCTTGTGTTGCTTCTGTACTAAGCCACCTCCATCTTACCTGGTACGTGCTGCCTGACACTATGACCCACATGCCTCAAAAGATAGTGATTGTCCTACTACACGGGTTGAACGATGTATTACCATACAGAACAGATGTATCGGACTTTTAGGATCATGAGCCATAATGATGTATTCTTCTACCTGTATCCTGTACGGAGACACCAGTGATGATGACCACTCACTTGGGCACAGCGCTCGTTAGAAGACGAGGACACCACAGATGTGGGGTCTGTACATGTTCAATGATATCCCCCTTCAACAACTTTTCAACTTCGAAGATGAGAGGTGGGTAAAAATGACAGAAGCATTCAGAATGAGGTCAATTGATGATGAATTCGAGTTTTACGAGTTAGTCGACATAGATGCGGAAGGTGAAGATGACGAACAGATTTTCGATGACATGATGAGTAGTACAATCTAGCCTTTATCTCTAGCCAATGATATTGTGTTCTTCCAGCTTAGTAAGCTTTGTTGCTCCTGGGAAAAGCCAACCGCCGCCGTACCGCCAATGGCTAAGCCAAACCTATTTTCCCGGCTAGACAGTGGCTGGCCACTGGCGGTAGAAACACTGATGTCAACAGCTTCAGACTGGCAACTAAGATGATCCTGGAGCTTGGAGATGAAGTTCCTTCGTGCACAGGTCAGGCGCCAATCATTGATAACATAAGTATTAATTACCTGCGCAAAGTTTTCAATGCCCTTCAAATAACGCAAGGAGGCAGGACCACAACTTGGCAAGCGCTTCAATGTATGCACCACTCACTGCCTTTCATTGGAACAAGTCAGGAGAGGAGGTGGCGATTCTAGAAGAGCTTGGATGCATAGTTGTGCAAGACCCATGTGTAATTCAGAGCGTCAAAAGCTGATCGACTCCCGGATCCAGTGCTTCGAAGTTTGGAAAAAATGCAAATGTCGTCATGTGACACGGATCATAATATGGATGGTCACCGGGTCGTAAAGCCAGGAACGCTGGAAACGTCAAAAATCTGGTAAGCTCTTGAACTGCTCGCCCGGATGGCTCCAAGTTGAAAAGCTGGCCGTAAAGGTAATTCTGGGACGATTGTGTACTCATCCTAAGATACATAAAAGAGTGACTGTTTTTTTCTATTCCTACCGAAGACTAGGCCAATCTCGCGAACCATGGATCGGTGAGCAATTCGGCGGCGCTGGGCCTATTCGCACTGGGATCCAGACACAGACATCTCTGTATCACAGCTGCGTCCTGCCGTAGAAGGGGAGTTTCCTCCACTACCGTGACGCTTTTACAGTATCTGATGCACGGTGACATCACGCACCGCTCAATGTGATGCCGCCGGAGCGGTGGACTTGGTTTGTTGATATAACTCGCACGAGAGAGATCGAACAGTGAATAACTGGTAGAGATCCGAGAAGCGACACTTGCATGTGAATGTGACACGAAAATCAACTCCATGTACCAGTAAAAGAGTTTTTATAAGCGTCTTCCCAGAACCTACATTTTGAGCATATTCCTTCCCATACCTACCACCAGGAATTCAGACGTAATTTTTACATAGGGCACTACAAATGGGACGTAAAGGAGTGAATAAGGATTTAAACCAACTCTGCACTTCCAACAGGAATATCCGCATTTTGGCATCCAGCCAAGCCTACCAATAATGAGAGGAATTCGTGGACTGTATGTCGAGTCTAGTGGTAAGGATAGGGGGGCCGTCGTCATCGTCCCGGGTGGGAGCGGAGAAAATGTCACCGTCGAACGATTTGTGCAGGTTGAGCATCAGCCGCGAGATTAGAGTAACAGATATGCTGCTCCGAAGTATAGTCAGACTTCAATCCATATTTATCGCACCAGCCACTCACCAGCTAGTAAATGTGCTCAGAGAACCCCTGGTTATATCCTTGCCAATCACCAGTAAATAGTCATCATAAGTATATGATACAGGTTGGTGTGCTCACTGAACCATACTGAATCGAGCTGTGAGTGTGCGACCCAACCAATGACTCAAATATTCTGTGACTCACGTAGTACGTCAGGATGTTCGGTATATTGAGCAGTGTCATCACTCTTAAGCGATGAGGTTAGATTCACTTGAATTACGATTTCACTAGCAGTCTCACCCGAAGTACATCGCACCTGCATTCGGTTGGTTAAGTGCTCACAATACTGATGTAGCGAATTATTTACCGTCCCGAAACATAACATCAAAAATATTTCTTCTGGACCTTGTCAAAGATAACCGCAATAATCCCCTGATTTTGAAAATCCTAATCACTGTGAGGACAAAGATGAGTGATTCATAAACAGATAGGGCCACCCATGTAACTCCGAGACCTGCAAATGAATAAAGTCAGGACATCAAGCCCCGTGTAAATACGTCTAGAGTTCACTGACGAATGGTTCTGCAACAACGTTTGAGCAGGCGCGTGGAATCATGAAGAGGATGACGTACGCATCTGCTGTATATGTTTCATAACAGCCTCCTATTGACAAGTTGGTCACAGTGCTTGGATAAAGACCAAAGGTCTCTGTCTAGAAACGATCGGTATCCTCCAGAGTCAAACATTCTATGCAAACACGCACAGCAGCTATTCCCGTAAAGGCGAGGATGATAATTACCAAAAAAGCAAGCATGCGTTTGTTACGGCCGTAGAGGGCATAAGTGCGAAGAGCCAATATGACTGAAAATTTCAGTAAATAAATTCTCGAGATAAACATCCACTCACAGCAAACGATAAGTGTTTGTAAAAAAACGAGTACTTGTTTTGATAGTACGTATGTTGGACAGCTAAGTCTTTGCTAAGCAAAAGAACAGATCTTCAATAATCAGAATCGAACCTCTGCGCGAAAAAAGTCATGAGCCTGTCATGCAAGTACATCTATCATGAAATATAGCACCTCAACTGAGACAGGCAGGAAATATCCAATCAAGCCATACACATTTCCCAGCAGAGCGAAATAACGATTGAGCAGAAACAACACTGCAGATAACACCTTCGGACGACACCAAATGCAAGAAATTTCTTCTGTGAGGGTCGCCATATGGTCGTATATCAGGATGACTAGTATAATATAATGTTAACGTCCTGACGGCAAAGAATAAAAAATCCTAGTACTATTTGGCACCACAAAGACGTAGTTGGAACTAAATCTGGAAGTATCAAGTCACTATCAGCATATCAGGATACATGGTGCCAATCTACGAGTGCGCGACTCACATTTGCTGTGCTTGAATGGTAACCATTACGACGAGGCAATATGCAGCAGAGGAGCGTTGAGTATGCCCGGTGCAATGTTATATACCAAACCTAGGCCAACGTTCCTCCGCGGATGTCATCATTCACTGATCAGGTGCTGTGTATGCAAACCCACAAGGTCTCAAATACACGCAGTTAATCTCTTGTTGGTCGGCGAGTCCCATGGAGACGTAAACCAGGCTAAAAGATCACCAGGTGCCCTAGGCTGTTTCATTATCAGTGCATGCATGCGCATTTGATCCGAAAATAACGTTAGCAATGTCAATTACGACTTGGTGTTTTGACTGGCGATATGGAAGAACCGAACGTCGATTAGGTCATCCACAGCACGTGATGGGCCAGCTACCCTGCAAGCTGGGCGCGTTACATGTCATACAGCATTTAATCGCCTCGTCGTGGCCTTGTTTCCTCTTTATATAGCGTTCACATCAGCTAGAACGTTCGTGGTTCCGTCGGACCTGCCATTAATCTGCCTCGCGTATCGTTTTCTCAGCGCTTGTTTCAACTTTCCGAGAACGTTTCCGATAAATCAACACCCTGCATGTCACTCGCCATCAGCGATGCACTGACAGTGCATTTTACTTTGCCAAGTACCCTGTACCCTGCCACATGTCCAGGATTCTTGGGTTTCGGGAGTTTTGTTCCCTTCAAGCCTGGACCGCGATCATGCGTCGCATTAGATTGCATCGCCCATCATTGAAAGCCTGAGACCGAAGGGGATTTTGCGGAGGAAAGTTGATAATAATATTTGGCGCAGCAAACCTGTTTTACATCATAATGATGGTATTTATTTTGTGCCTTGTTCAAATATGTTCAAGTCTGCTTTACAGCCATGCCAAAACTGCTCAAGAGCATCAGTTCTCATCAATGATTTCATTTCATAGAAAAAACAAGGAAGCAAAAACCGCTCGTTCACACGATGTTCATGTATCTAATCATAGATAAGACACTGTCTGCGTCGTCCACCTCGCCATCACCAAATATCTCCCTCATCAGGTCCGCAGTAGTTTGCATTGGCTCAGGAGCTTGGACGACCTCTGACGATTTGTTTTGATGAATAGGTTCTGCTTTGTGTATATCTCGACAAGGGTGGTGATTACTGGGGGATGGAAGTTCTTGAGGTGTAGTCATATCAATGTCGACCGTAGGGCGAGGTCGCCGTCGGGGGTCACTTGTCTTCTTGAACGCCAGCGCCTTCTCAAACATGCGAGGTACAACAGAATCACCATAAACGACGCGATTCATATGAGTGCTATATGCACCGATCGAAAATCCTGGAGTTGCATTGGACTGAAAGCAAGATTCATCACTGACGTCTGCCATCTTGTGGTCCATTATAGCTTCAGAACGGGAATCCACCAAGCCCTGGACACCTGGTGACCACTGTGGCTGTCGCTCATCGCAACTGCACTCATATGAACATCGAGGCCTCACGAAGGGCAGCATATCTCGGGAGGTGCCACTTTTGTTCACGTTGCGAATGCCGATAACAGCTCGCTTGCGCTTTGGACTGGATTCTCCACACTCGTATTCGTCGTATGCTTCTCCATGCATATGCTGGCGAGCATAGTGCACATGAAGAACTTTGAGGTCTGGTGTTGTCGATCGCCGCGATAAATTTGGAGAAGCAGATCTACGCTGGAGGGTGGCGCGAGACTGAATACGTTTCATCCTGTCCTCGAGGGTCCGAAAATGCGTATTTTGTGGACGTGATCTCAATGGACGCCTTTGTCTCGGAGTTGAAGGATAGCAAGTTGGAGATGACAGAGTCCATGGCATCTCCTCTGCGTGAACTGAAAGGAATCTAGCCTTTAGTTCCGCCTAGCGATGGTAAGTGAGGAGCTGTCGAAAGTTCGGTGGGCATATCTCACCCAGTGGTTTGCAGCATATCGCAAAGAAGGTCCCGGTGCTCCCTGAGCATCGATGTCATGGATTTGGGGAAAGATACAGACTGGAGGTTGGTAGGTGTCAAATTGACCGATCATGGTAGCCTGCTACGAGATTGGACGAGTGCACAGGATGGTTGGAGGATACAATATAGGGGCAGGAAAGATAGTAGGACCTTAAATACCATGTCGTACCGTCATGACGAGTGGTCTTGAATAAAACGCCGGATGTCTCAGATGCATCATTCCAGTCTGAATTGCAACTTATGTTTCTTTTCAAGCAAAGACTTCATTATATAATTGGGAGTGATATATGCATCGCGAATATGATTAAGGATTATAAAAGATATCATACTTAGGACTCGAGCTCAGGGAGAAGAGAGTTTAGACCAGCAAGTCCTGATCACCACTCGCGCCAAATCGGCTCATTGGGACTCGTCACTTAGCCATTGTCTCTCTCGACTCTCGCTGGGCCCCTGCAAACATACTGAAGACATCGAGTTCGAAAGTAGACTAGCTGCAAGAACACGTGAAGCAGAGAGGACCCATGTAGGAAAGACCATCCACATATCGCCTTACGTATAAGATGCACATAGAATCAGTGACAGGCGTGAGCGTTTCGTCTACACAGCATTGAAGCTGTGAAGCGGACATACGATGACACATGGGACGTTAAAAAGCGAATGGGCGCCCAACTGATCTATCTTGATTCCAAAAACACTCACTGTCTCAGTTTACAGCTCGTTCCTCCCGCTGGTGACTGAGTTGGTCTGTATGAAACTTCTTGTGAGTAATAACTAGGCTATTGTGCAAGGCAAAGCTGACCGCTCGTTTTACTTACCAGCAACTTTGGACTCTCGCAATGATGACTTGTGCATTCTCAAACAACAGCGTAGCAACTTCTGCATACAGTCCTGAAGCCGTCCTGTGAGTCAGGATTGAATTCCTGTAAGCAGGTGTTTCATGCAACACGCTATGATGAAAAGATAGGCCCGTAGTAGACTCTCCAGAATTCATTGCCTTCCCAGATAACTTGGTCTAATTTCACTGTCCTGGCGGGCTCCTCTCGCATACAAAGAGCACGATCAGCTGTGAGACGCTGGGTGCCGATTATGTCTTCCCAGAACAATAGAAAGCAACGGATGCCAACGGTCAAGCCATGTCGGACGATACGAAGTCACATTGGCGAGGTACAAGGTGTTGTACACCTGCCTGGGGGACGACGGATCATCACAGGTTCGTGGGACAACTCAGTCAAACTATGGGACTTGGAGAGTGATGCACATATAGGCGACAGCTGACGAGATGAAGGGACTCTGGTATGGGTGTTCAGCATATCATTGTTTCCAAACGGTAACACCGTGACTATTGCGAGTGGAAGCGATGATGAGAAAGTGAGGTTGTGGGATGTCGAGACAGGGAAATTGAAGGTCATTGCCTTCAGTATTGTAGAGTGGAGATGGTGAACAAGTCACGGTGGTGAGCGGATCCAAAGATGGGACAGCAAGAACATGGGACGTTCAGAGTGGAGAAAGAGTATTTCATATACCCGATAGATCAAAAAATTATGACATACGGATACGACGAGTATTCCATATGCATCACTCAAAGTCGCGATAGTTAGCCAGATTTGACGAGAACGGATTACATAAAAATTTTGAGATGCCAGGATTTATCTCTGCGGCGTCCGATGCCTCGATTAGGATATTCAACACTGCCACTTGAACAGAGTGGATCACGGGATAACATCGAGAATCTCGATACAAACTTCCAAGTCGGACTACCCATCTGCATCGTCATCAGCGGTTAATAAAGGTGTTTCGGGACATTTTTCTCTGCTCTTATACTCGTCTCTGCAAGACCATGTGATCCAGCGACAAGAGAACCCACCAATATCTGGATTGTGGATCATCGATCATCGCTGAGAAATGGCTTACAAAACAGGGATATTCCGAAAACCAAACGTCCATCTGACTCCGTCACCGTCATCCCACTCTCGCAGGCATTACCTCACGGCCCAACTTGAAAGCGGGAGATCTGCCGCGCCTTCTCGAAACGAAAATGACGCATTGTCATCATATTCTAGGAAGAATGCCAAGTCAAAGTGGCTATGACGTTCAAGTTGTTGAATGACTGTTCCGCTCAAGCTTTTCAGAAGTAACAGCCGACCGGGAGGGCAATGCGAGCATTGAGCAACAGTTTGACAACTTGCGCACCAGGGTACTAGCTAAGCTATAGATCGCTTGTCTCGCAATCTACCGGACATTTCCAGGCATTTTCTTACAATTACTTCGTATGTAAGTTGTAAACACTGGAGCAACATAACGGAAAGACTCTAGCAATTGGGGTAGATAACAATACAGTGTGAGTGTTACATTAAATAGCTAGCTTCACACTCATGATCTTGGAGATTGGAGGAGACGTTCCTATGTGCGCAGGTCAGGTACTGAATCGTAAAATTCAGTAGAAATACACACCTTTGCGAGTTTCTGCCCTTCAGATAAAACGACAAGGCAAGACCGTAGACCCTTCAAAGACCACTGCCTTTCGAGCCAGGAGAGGAGGTGATGATCCCAGAAGAGCTTAAATGCATGGTTGAGCCTGTCGTCCCGTGGATTCGCGAGAGATGGAAAGCCCAGTTTTGGCATGTATAATTCAGAATGTCAGAAGCTGATTGACTTCGTTCCCGTGTTTCGTGTGCAAAGATTGTAAACGCAGTCATGGCATGAATGACCTCGATGTCTAGTAAAAGATGATTTTGTGGGAATACCGAGAGGAAATGATCCTGGGGCCTTAACGCTAGGAAGACCGGAAACATCAAGAAATCTGGTAAGCTCTTAAACTCTTGGATTACTCGAAAAGTGGGCAGTAAATGCAATTCTGGGACTATTGCACTTTCGTTGATTGCTTCCAGTGTGCTTGAGAACTCTTCTGTCGTCACCCACATAGATGCCGCAGGGGTCGACTGCCATGCTTGGCCATGGGGGGTATGTAGCCAGTCTCGCCCACTCCTTGTCTGCAACCAGTCTCTCCCACCTTCGGTCTGCAGCCAGTCTCGCCCACTCGTGGTTTTCAGCCAATCTCGCCCGCTCTGGGTGCGCAACCATTCTCGGCCACTCGAAGTCTGCAGCCCGCTAGGGGTTCTTAGCCACTCTTGCCCATGCAAGGCATGTAGCCACTCTCCCCCGCCTGTAGTCAGCAGCCACTCTCCCCCAATCTGGGTCAGCAGCCACTTTTCCCCGGTCTGGGTTAGCAGCCAGTCTCGTCCACGCCAGGTCAGTAGCCAATCTCGCCCACGTGAGGTCTGCAGCCATGCATGCCCAATCGGAGTCTGTAGACCATTCAGGGTTTGGAGCCAGTCTCGCTCGCTCTGGGCCTCCAGCCACTCCCGCCCACTGCTTGTGTCCAACCATTGTCGCCCACTCTCGGTTTCCTGGAGCCACGCTTTTCCACCTTGGCTCTGCAACCATGCTGGCCCGCTCGGGGTCTGAAACCAGTCTTGTCCACTCGAGGTCTGCAGCCAGTCATGCCCGCTGCTGGTCTCTAACCAGGCCAATCCAGTCTGGGTCTGCTGCAGCCAGTCTCGTCCACCCTGTGACTGCAACCATTCTCGTCCATTCGGAGTCTGCAACCCATTCGGGGTCCGTAGCCACTCTTGCCCGCACAGGGTATGCAGCCACTCTCTTCCATCTGGAGTCAGTAGCCACTCTCCCCCGGTCTGGGTCAGCAGCCAGTCTTGCGCACCCTGGGTCAGCAGCCACTCTTCCCCGCTCTGTGTCAGCAGCCAGTCTCGTCCGCTTGGAGTTTTGAGCCATGCTTGTGCGCTCTGGGTCTGCAGCCAGCCTTGCGCGCTCTGGGTCTGCAGCCAGTCTTGTCCGGTCCGAGTCTGCAGAAAGTCTTGCCCGCTCTGGGACTGCAACCAGTCTTGCCCGCTCCAGGACTGCAACCAATCTCGCCCACTCTGGGACTGCAACCAGTCTTGCCCACTCCGAGATTGCAGCCATTCACAACCGCTTGAAATCTGTTGCAGCCAATTTCGCCCACGCCAGGTCTGTAGCCAGTCACGTCCGGTCCGGGTCTGCAGCCAGTCTTGCTCGCCCAGAGTAGGCAGCCAGTTTTGGGTCCCCGCCCACTCTTGTCCCGTCTGAGTTTCTAGCCACTCTCGCCCACTGCTGGTCTCCAGCCACTCTAACCCGCTCTTGGTCTGCTGCACCCACTCTAGCCCTCCTGAGGTCTGCAGCCAGCCCCGACCGCTCTGCGACTGCAACCAAGCTATCCCGTCCTGGGTCTGCAGCCAGTCTCGCCCATATTTCGTCTGCTGCCACTCTTTTCTCCTGCTCCAGGTTGGCAGCCAGTCTCGCCTTCCCTGGGGCTGCAGCCAGTCACGCTGGAGTAGGGGTCCCAAGGGCAGGAGCTGCGCACCAAGGGTCCTATCGGCCCTTTCCACAGCTTAGTCAGCACGTAGACTAGGTTTCGCCATGTTCGTAGCTAGCATCCATCATCATCTCAGCTTGTCTGCCTTGCTCTGGGCTTAGGCCGCTGGCCCTGCTCCAACGCCCACTCTGGGTCTGCAGCCAGTTACGTCCGTTCCGGGTCTGCAGCCAGTCAAGTCCGCTCGAGGTTTGCAACCAGTCTTGGCCGGCCCGGGTCTGCAGCCAGCCTCCTAGAATCCGGGTCGGCAATGATCCTCGGGTCTGGGCCTGGGTCCATTGCTGGCCGGACGAGGTGCGCAGTCAGGACTGTCCGCTCTCAGCGTCTAACCAATGTTTTCCGCTGCTGGTCTGTAGCCACTCTGTTCCACTCAGAGTTTTCAGCCACTCACGCCCGCTCGGAATTTCCAACCACTTGCACCCTCCGTCGCTTTCCAGCCACTTTCGACCTCTCTGGGTGCACAACCACTGTTCCCCGCCGTTGGCCAGCCAGGCATACCCGCGCCACGTCTCCAGCCACTGTAGCCCCTCTGGAGCCTGCAACCAGTGTTGGCCGTTCTGTGTGTCCAGCCACTGCCCAGTCTTCAGCCAGTGCCGCCCACATTCTGTCTCCAACCAGTCTCTTCCCCTCTGGGTCTCCACCCAATCTCGTCCGCTCTCGGTCTCCAACCAATCATGCCCGCTCTCGGTCTCTAACCAGTCCCATCCGCCTTGGGTCTGCAGCCACTCCCGCACGCCTTGGATTTGCTGCAGCCACTCCTGCCCCCCTTCTGTCTGCAGCCACTCTCGCCCCTCTTCTTTTTGCAGCCACTCTCGCCCCTCTTGTCTCTGCAACCACTCTTGCCCTCCTGGGGTTTGTATCCAGTCTTGACCGTCCTGAGTCTGTAGCCAATCTCGCCCACTCTGAGTGTGCAACCATTTTCGGCCGCTTGATGTGTCCAACCAGCCTTGCTCACTGATGTACTCTGACCAGTCTCTCCCGCTCCAGGTCTCCAGGAACCTTTTCTCGCCCGGATCTCCAGCAACTTTTCGCCATCTCTGAATGCACAACCACCCTTGCCCGCTCTTCAACCACCCTCGTCCACTCTCGCTCTGTAACCACGCTTCCCCCTCCGAGGTCTTCAGCCAGTCCCAACCCTCCTGAGTCTGCAGCCAGTATTTGCCTCTTTCGGTCTGCAGCCATGCACGCCCGTCTGGGGCCCCCAGCCACGACCGCAACCCCGGATCGCGTTCTCCCCGAATCCATAGAAGACATGTAAGAACGTGCAGCGGCTCAGGTAGCTCGACCATGAAAGATAATGAGCATTGTAAGCTCTGCGGGTCATCGTGTTTCATAGCTTGGCTCTGCCTCTTCAATTCTAAGAGTGCATCCAGGAGAGCCGAGTTTTCTGAAATATCTCTCGTCATCAGGCGGAAACAGGAATCGGCAAGTATGGCGTGGGGCGATGTGATATCTTGTACTTCAGGAAGACTGCAGTTTGAGGGATCGGAAACGTAGTCGCGAACCGATGAGTGATAGATATTCAACGGGAAACTGCTGTTTGTAGGGATATCCATCATAGATCGTAGCTGCACCAGTGTCGACTCGACATCCCTACCCTGACCAGAGCCAAGAAGTTGTGAGATTTGTAGAATTGGTAGAGGATCCGCAAGGGCAGCAACAACAGACAAATGGAGGTATGCCCGCTTGGGATTGGCACAGGTAGAGAGAATACAATCGTATAACTTGTACACCTCTGTTCCTGGTAGCAATTTGCTCGTTAACTCGAGCATAAGCTGAAGGCGGATGTTGGGATCATGTTCTTGATCGTTGATAAAGTTAATCATCGTAGAAGCGACGATAAAACGCCTGCCTGCTCGGCTCGCTAGCCGCGCGAGTTGATCCTTCGACGGCTGTGGGAAATCGGGATGGCAACTTCGCAACTCTGTGAAGGAATGCTGCAAGAAAATAATTATGTCTTTGTCAACATCTTCGCCGTCCAACGAAATGGTGCCAGCAATGCCCTCCCCAGAAGTGTTCACTGGTATCTCGTACACCAGTAGGCGCATCTCCTCTTTCTGAATGGCTTTGCGGATATGCTCCTCTGAGCGACTCGTAAGGAGAATGTGGAACACAGGAAGATCGGAATCACGAAGGGTTTGGCCAAGGAGAGAGATCAGATCAGCGACAGTGTCGGGCTTGCATTCATCGAGGGCATCAACAACAAACACTGGAGGTGGACACTCGTGCAGCCTGGATTTCAGGTGCAAGAGAGGTTGGCGAAATAACGCCTTCATCTGGTCGCGAAGAGACTTGCTGGAGTCCAGAACCGCAGGATTCTCGCGGATAGCTTTATTCACGTCCTTCTGGACGCTGGGAAAATTAATCGCAAGCTGGTAAGCAAGGGTCGCAAAGAAATGACCGGTCGTGCTGCGGTTCGTGTGCTTGCGCGAGAAAAAGAACGTCCCCGCGAGCCTTGTTTCGATATTCGTCTCCTCTGTCACTTTCAGACCTTTCATCCTCTCAGCTACTGTGAATGCTACAGCAGACTTTCCGACACCTGCCGTGCCATGCAGCCAAATGATTCGACTCTCCTTTTGCTCGTCCAAGAATCCGTGGATGAATTTGAGAAGGTCCACTCGGGTCCCTTCCAAACATTTGGGATGGGGCTGGCGTTCAGGGGAGTCATATTCAGCACCCAGGACAGCGATACGGGACAGCTTCTCCCAGGGTCCGGCAGATGATTGAGAAACTGTTAATGAGGTCAAAGAGCGCAAGAAGGGATAAGAGAAGGAGATACTAACACTGATCGCAGTCACTCATCGACAGATGTTGATGTTAGAATGTCACACCGATTGTGGGTTGGAAGGAATGGAACAAGTCGGGAAAGCACTAGTTCTACTGGGCAGTAAAACGATCGAGTACTTAATGGAGATGGGGATGTTTAAAAAAGATGCTTGTAATAGAATGGACAATTCAATTGTTTGCAGTATTCAAAGCTTGCTGGATGGTGGTTGGATGCAGTCAAGTTGAAAGGACGCGCGGGCGCTCGTCTGGCTGCACTGGCACGACGAGGTTGCTGTGTAGCCTAGCGCCAACGGAGGTTATTTGTGTAAGTAATCAAAATTTGAGAAGGTTATAGTTGAACGCACCAGTAACGTTCTAGCTATGTAGTTGATTGCTTTAAGGATATCGATAACCAAGATGTGGCGTTCACGAAAGAACAACGTTCACACGGGAAAGTGAGGTTGTGGAATGTCGAGACAGGGGAGGTCGCCAAATGATTTGATTATCGATTCCCACATCAGTGTGCTAGAAGTAGAGATGCCATAGTGAGTGAATTCAGATCCAAATTTAAATACGGGACGCAAGAGTGTGGGATGTCGAGCTCGAGAGTGTAGAAACGATATTTCCTTGGTCCAATCAAGACAGGCCTACTAGGGCGGTGATCTACTCACCCAATGCGGATACGACGAGCATACTTATGTTCATTGAAAGTCGTAACCAGAACGGAGGGATGCCTTCGTCGAAAGACAAGCTTACTATCTCCGCTGCGTCCGATGGCTCGATTAGGATATTCAGCACTGCCACTTGGAGGCAAGGACACAGACTTTTGTCCACCGCCATCACTTTGTTTTGGAACGCCCGCCTCCTTGTGTGTGGATCACGAGATAACATGCGTTTGTACAATCTCGACACAAACCTCCAAGTTGGGCTACCCCTCCAGCACGAACATTAAATGTGAATCGCACAGCTGATGGAAAGGTGCGGTTGGTGACGGGTTGTTGTGACAAAAATGTGTGGTGTGGGATGTCTATGCTCGTCCTCAAAGAAGCTGGTCTTGGGGACCTAGTAATAACTATTCCTCATGTTAGTACTAGTGTGAATACTATGCCTTTTCAAATCTTATCAATCTCCCTTTTACAAGCCACAGCTGAAAAGTCGTTAATGGACGTACGTGACGCGTTTCTTAAACATTTTCAATTGATCAAGATTGATATGCTAGAGCAATGTGACGCGACGTCCAGCTCAGAAGGTTGCCCATCGATTACTCCCAGGCTTTTTTGATGACGCGCGACACGGTGTTCACGTATGTCGTCAGTGTTTTTTGATTAGTCTCTGTTCTGACCTCTGTTCTCTTAGTCCTCTGTGCGCCGACACCGCGATGCTCTCGCACCCCCTCCAACTGCACTCCTCTGCTGCCTATCGTCACTCTTTCGCAACTCCCAACCCATCAGCGAAGTAACTGAACCCCAGCGACACCCAACGCGAACCATCTTTTCTCGTCGTGGTCCTCATACCGTTGAAGTCGCTGCAGTGCGAGACAAACAAGTATATTTTCTTCTGGTGTATTTCCAATCTCCGTCATTCATTGACTTATGTGCAGGCACTGTTTGTTGCTCAACGTCCCGCACATGACCATGACAAGGCGAAACGAATGCAGCAGTAGCAAGGCTAAGCTCACATCGACATCGCAAACTCAGCCTTCTGATACCGCCTCAACGTCCGCGACACCTGATGTTAATACTACCCCAAATGCAGCAACGCCGCGCCGACCGTGCAGTCACCACCTGTCCCCGTGTGGGCTTGTTTCGTCCTTTTTCTCTGTTGTGCATATCCTCCGCATAGGAGCGGTCACTGATACAGACGTATATATATCGTCATTAGTTCTGGTTCATGATCTCTTCCTCGATGCATTTAGCTTAGTCCGTCAATGCCATCCATTTAGCATTTCCACAACATCCTACGTGTGACAGAACTTCAATGGCACTTCCTTATTTTCTGTCTGTGAACACTTAGTTGGGGTCAACACCCTCGAACCACGAATCACTGAGCAGTTCAGCGGCACTAGCCCTATTGGCAGGGTCCAGACGCAAGCACCTCCGCATCAGAGTAGTCATGGGTACCACTTCTTCCTCCCCTATGACGTGGTAGCATCCAATGGCCCACTCAATCGGAAAGTTCGGGATTGGTACCTCCGCTATAAGATCACCTGGATGCATGAAATTAAAAAACTGGCACCAAAAAGCAAGGTAACGCTCACAATCTGCTTTAAAGAACTGGGCAGATCGTTGACCAGCAGTAAGCTGCTCTGGGCTGAAATCTTCCTCTGTGTAACTTATCATCTGACGTAGCTGAGAAGTTGTCGGATCAAGGTTAAGTTCTGGCAGTGGTTCTAATTTGAAAAAATGGCGATGGGTGAGAATTTCAAAGATCTGAGGAGGGTTCATTTGGGAGGATGTAGCAGTAGATCTGAAGAAAAGTACAGACCAGAGTCTCCACGCCCCTTCGAACTTGCAGTGAGAGCCGCTTAGGTTCTTACAAATGTCCAGACTCATACTAGGTGGTGTCATATCCAGGGAACTTCAAGCTTCAACCATGGTGCTGACATTTTGTGGTAGACAACGAACTTGCATTTCGTGTAGTAATATAACTGAGGATATATGAATGAACAATGAGCTAGCTGTAACCTATGAGTGTGATCCTTACAAATACTGCTATCCTGGCGTTAAATGCACAAGCGACGTAAGAGAAAAATATCAATGTGCGATAACAACAAGACTGACATCCACTGCATAAACGCGACAGTTTCAGACTTGGGACTGAGAGGACCCTGAAGCTTCAATGAGATGTTCCTATGTGTGCAGGTCAGGTGGTTAATCGTAATCATCATCGGAAATCAGCACACCTTTGCAACTTGAAGTTTCTGCCCTTCGGATAAAACGACAAGGCAAGACCGTAGACCCTTCAAACACCACTGCCGTTCGAGCCAAGCGAGGAGATAGTGATTCCAGAAAGAGTTGAATATACGATCGAGCGCGTCGTTCCATGGCGTATGAGCTCGCAAGAGATGGACGGCCCAATTTTGGCATGCATACTTGAGAGCATCGGAAGTTGATTGACTTTGCTCCCGTGCTTCGGTTGCAAAAGTCTTGAACGCGGTCATAGCATGAATGGCCTCAATGTCTGGATAATCTTGTGGGAATGCAGAAGTGGAACGATCCTGAGGCCTTAACGCGAGGAACACCGGAAACATCAAGAAATCTGGCAAGCTCTTGAGCTCATGGATTACTTGAAAAGTTGGCGGTAAAGGCGATTGTGGGACAATTGCGCACTCGTTAATTGTTTCCAACGTGTTCGAGAAGTCTTCCATTGTCACCCAGACAGATGCCGCAGGGGTCAACCGCCATGCTTGTCCATGAGATGTCTGCAGCCATTCTCGCCCTCTGCAGGTCTGCAGCCACTGTTGTCCGCCCTTCGTCTGCAGCCTCTCTCGCCTGCTCTCGGTCAGCAGCCATTCTCGCCCGCTCTTGGTCTGCAGCCATTCTTGGCCACTCTTGGTCTGCAGCCCATCCGGAGTCCGCAGCCACTCTCTCCCACCTGGAGTATGCCGCCATTCTCGCCCTCCTGGGCCTAGGAGCCACTTTTCCCCGTTCTGAGTCAGTAGCCACTCTCGCCCAGTCTGTGTTAGCAGCCACTCTCGCCCGCGCCAGGTGTCCAGCCAATGCACGGTCCGATCCTGCAATCCGTCCAGGGTCTGCAGCCATGCTTGCCCATCATAGGTCTGCAGCCAATCTCGTCCCATCAGGTTCCGCAGCCACTGTTGGCCACTTCGCATCTGCAACCAGTCTTGCGCGCTGCGAGTCTGCAGCCATCCTCGTCCGTTGTGGGTCTGCAGCCACTCTCGTCCCATCAGAGTCTGCAGCCACTGTTGGCCACTTTGCATCTGCAGCCAGTCTCGCGCGCTGCGAGTCTGCAGCCATTCTTGTCCGCTGTGGGTCTGAAGCCACTCTCGTCCGTCGTGGGTCTGCAGCCATTCTAGTCCATCGTAGGTCGACACCCATTCTCGCCCCATTTGGGTCCGCAGCCACTCTTGGCCACTATGGGTCTGCTGGAGCCAGTCCCGCCCACGCCAGGTCTGCAACCAGGCACGTCCGGTCTGTGTCTGCAGCCAGTCTCGCCGACTTGAAGTTGGCAGCCAGTCTCTTCCACTCTGCTGGGCTTGCAGCCAGTCTTGCCCGCTCTGGGTGTTTAGCCACTCTCGTCCACTGCTGTTTCCCACCCACTCTCGTCCCGCCGTGGTCAGCTGGAGCCACTCCTGCCCCCCCTGAGTCTGCAACCACTCTCGCCCGTTCCGGGTCTGCAGCCATTCTTGCCCACTGAAGATCTGCAGCCAGCCATTGCCATATTTTGTCTGCTGCCATTGCTTTCGCCTTCTCCAGGGCTGCAGCCTGTCTGGCCCGCTGTCAGGCCACAGCCAGTCTCGGCCGCTCTTCGTGTCCAGCCAGTCTCGGCCGCTCGTAGTGCTCAGCCGCATCATGAAGTCCACCCGCCGCCACCCACTGCTAGCGTTCAGCCACCCTCGCCCTCTCCAGGTGCTCAGCCACACTCCCCCCGTCTCACTATCCAGCCACTCTCGCCCGCTCTTGGTATCCAGCCATTCTCGCCCGCTCTTGGTGTCCAGCCACCCTTGCCCGCTCCCGGTGTCCATCGAATCTTGCCTGCTCTCGGTGTCCAGCCACTCTCGCCCGCTTTCGGTGTCCATCGAATCTTGCCTGCTCTCGGTGTCCAGCCACTCTCGCCCGCTCTCAGTGTCCAGCCACTCTCGCCCGCTTTCGGTGTCCAGCCACTCTCGCCCGCTCTCGGTTTGTAGTCGCTCTTGCCCGCTCTCGGTGTCTAGCCACTCTCGTCCGTTCTTTGTCTCCGGCCACTCTCGTCCGCTCTTGGTCTCCAGCCACTCTTGCCCCCACTCGGTGTCCAGCCACTCTCGCCCTCTCTTGGTGTCCAGCCACTCTCGTCCGCTCTTGGTATCCAGCCACTCTCGCCCAGTACTGGTCTCCAGCCACTCTCGCCCCCTATCGGTGTCCAGCCACTCTCGCCCACTGCTCTCCAGCCACTCTCGCACAGATGGGGTCTGCAGCCACACCCCACCATGCATATGAAGCCATCCTCGGCCACTTGAGGTCTGTAGCCACTCTACCCCAGTCGGGGTCTGCAGCCACTCTCCCCCGGTGTGGGTTTGCAGCCAGTCTCGCCCGCTCTTGGTCTCCAGCCACTCACGTCCGCTCTTGGTCTCTAGCCACTCACGCCCGCTCTTGGTCTCCAGCGTGTCCTGCCCGCTCCAAGCCTCCAATGGCATTTGCTTGCCAGAGTCTCCAGCATGTCGCCGTCTCTGAGTCCACAGCCACCCTCGCCCGCCCTGCAGCCAACGTCTCCCTCTCTCAGTCTGCAACCAGGTGCCCCCCGCGTGGGTCTGTAGCCAATGACTCCCGCCTCGGGTCTCCAACCAGTCTTCTCCTTTCTGGGTCCGCAAATAGTCTTCCCCACCATGGGTCTGCAGCCATGCATGTCCGTCCGAAGTCTCTAGCCAGGACCGCAAACCAGACCCGCGAGCTCCCCGAAGCCATAACAGACTCGTAAGAACGTGCAACGGTTCTGGTGGCTCGACGATGAAAGCCAATGATTGTTGTAAGTTCCTGGGGTCTTCGGTTTGTATAGCTTGGTTGTACTCCTTCAATGCTACGAGCGCGTTCAGGAGGTCTGTGTTTTCTGGAATGTCTCGCACCATCAAGCGGAAGGAGGATTCAGCGAGTAAGGAGTGGGGTGAAGTCATAGATCGCTGCAACTGTACTTGTCGGAGTTTGCAGTTCGAGGGGTCCGAGACATAGTCACGGACAGACGAGTGATAGATATGCAAGGGAAGATTGCTGTCAGTAGGAATATCCATGACAGATCGTAACTGTTCGAGTGTTGTCTCGACGTCCTTTCCCTGGCCAGGCCCCAGAAGTTTTGAAATTTGTGAAATCGGAAGGGGGTCTACAAGGGCTACGACAATGGACAAGTGCAGGTATGCCAGTATGGGGTCTGCACACGTGGAAAGGATGCGATCATATAACTCGTACACTTCTGTTCCTGGCAGCAGTTTATCCGTTAGTCTGAGCAGCTGCTCAAGCCGATCCCGGGGATCGTTGTATCCATCATCGATAAACTTCATCATTGTAGATGCCACGATGAAACGTCTCCCAGCGCGGCTCGCCAGCCGCATGAGTTCATTTGCGGTGGGCTGCGGGAAATCAGGATGGCGACTTTGCAACTCTGTGAAAGAGTACCGCAAGAAAAGATAGATATCTTTGTCAACATCATCGCCATCTAACGAGATGGTGGCAGCAACTCCCTCCCCAGAAATGTTCACCGGTATCTCGCACACCAGCGGGCGTATCTCCTCTTTCTCGATGGCTTTGCGGATATGCTCTTCTGAGCGACTCCTAAGCAGAATGTGGAACACAGGAAGATCAGGATCACTAAGAGCTTGGCCAAGGAGAGAGATCAGATCAGCGACGGTTTCGGGCTTGCATTCATCGAGGGCATCGAGAACAAACACCGGAGGTGGACACTCGTGCAACCTGGATTGCAGGTGTGAGAGAGGTTGGCGAAATAACGCCTTCATCTGGTCGCGAAGAGACTTGCTGGAGTCCAGAACCGCAGGATTCTCGCGGATAGCTCTGTTCACGTCCTTCTGGACGCTGGGAAAATTGGTCGCAAGCTGGTAAGCAAGGGTCGCGAAGAAATGACCGGTCGTGCTGCGGTTTGTGTGCTTGCGCGAGAAAAAGAACGTCCCCGCGAGCCTTGTTTCGATATCCGTCTCCTGTGTCACTTTCAGACCTTTCATTCTCTCAGCTACTGTGAATGCTACAGCAGATTTTCCGACACCTGCCGTGCCATGCAGCCAAATGATTCGACTCTTCTTTTGCTCGTCCAAGAATCCGTGGATGAATTTGAGAAGGTCCACTCGGGTCCCTTCCAAACATTTCGGATGGGGCTGGCGTTCAGGGGAGTCATATTCAGCACCCAGGACAGCGACACGGCACAGCTTCTCCCAAGGTCCGGCAGATGTTTGAGAAACTGTTGATGAGGTCAAAGAGCGCAACAAGGGATAAGAGAAAGAGATACTAACACTGATCGTAGCCACTCATCGACAGATGTTGATGTTAGAATGTCACACCGATTGTGGGTTGGAAGAAATGGAACAAGTCGAGAAAGTACTAGTATTGTAGTTAGAAATCGTAGAGGGGATGACGTTCGTCGACAAAGTTAATTAGACAATCAAAGTTTAAGCTGCAAATTCGGTCTTTTCAAGGGGTCTGGAGGACGCTGTGAAATGTTTTGAATCGTGAAACGATACTTGGGTACTACCAGTCTGCTCAGCCAGTCTCCCCGGCGTCCGATGGCTCGATTAGGATATTCAATCATCGTTAATTATGGACGTGCGTTTCTTAAACATTTTCAATTGATCGATTACCGCCAGGCTTTTTTGCGCAACACAGCGTTTAAACGTTCATGCGTGCATATGCATCGTCTGTGTTTTTTGATTAGTTTCTGTTCTGACCTCTGAATCTGTTCTCTCAGCCCTCTGCACCCCTACACCGCGGTGCTCTCACACCCTCCTCTACAACTGCGTTCCTCCGCTGCCTATTTTCACTCTTCCGCAACTCCCAACCCATCAGCGAAGTAACTGAACTCCAGCAACGCCCAATGCGAACCATCTTTTCTCGTCGTGGCCCTCATACCGTCGAAGTCGCTACAGTACGAGACAGACAGGTGTATTTTCTTCTGGTGTATTTCCAATCTCCATCGTCCATTGATTTATGTCCAGGCATTTTTTATAGCTCGACGTCCCTAACAGGCCCGTGACAAGGCGAAGCGAACGCAGCAGCAGCAATGCCAAGTCCAAGCATCGACATCGACATGCCAGACTCAGCCTGCTACTGCCGCATCGACGTCCGTGGCACCTCCTACTCCTGATACCACACCAAGCGCAGCAACTGTGTGGTCACCACCTGTCCCCTTGTGGGCTCGTTTCGTCCTTTTCTCTGCTGTGCATCTCCTCCGCACAGCAACGGTTACTGATACAGACGCAGATAGATACATATTCTGTCATTGATTCTAGTTCACGATCTCTTTCTCTATGTATTTGGCTTATAGTCCATCAATGTCATCCGTTCAGCATTTCCATAACATCCTATGTGTGATAGAACTTCGATGGCACTTCCTTATTTTCTGTCCGTGGCTAATAATTGTGTGGTCGCACGAATACAGGTTCCGCACGCTACATATTTTCTATCCTGCCCATGCAAACTCATTTCTCTAGGACCAGGTAAGTACTAAGTTATGCTATGCTTAAGTTATGAGACCTCCGGTGTTGATAGCTTGATTGAGCAGCCTTACCCATTGGGAATCTGGTGCTGACCAACGGCGTACATGTGATAGGCGCGTTGCGCTTAGCGCGCCATCTGCTGAATCCTCCTTCGAATCTACTCGGGAGCCCACACCACGGGACACGGAACGAGTCTGGCTCGTGGACCGCTGGAACTTTGTCACAGAAGAACATGTGGTGCGTCCAGGAAGTTCTCTTGAAATGCCGTTGATCTTGACATGCGGGCAAGGATCACGCGGAAATTTGCAATGCCTGTCGAGACTCAAGAAATACTCTGTGCGTAATTTCGTTTATGAAAAATGCGGTCTAATTATGCTTAGATAGATTGAGATACCTGATACAACGAAAGCGGGTTCTTCAGAGGTCAGGTCGTTGTAGACGGAAGGGACCCTGCTCTACTTGATTTCGATACGTTCGTCCTATCGAGATCATTCGTTTCTGGTATGAGCTCTAAGCCTCCAGCGGCACCCTAGTCTTCTTTTTCGTACCTTTGCCTTTAACCACAATCTAAGCCGCGCCGAAGATTTCAGCCATGCGCCGAGTGGAATTATTCGGCAGGGTCTCATGTTCGTTCTTTTCATACTTGTTGCAGGTCTTTGCTCATCAGCCTGCTTTGCAGCGCCAGACTCGGTATTGGTTCATCTAAGGTTTCATGTAAGATCGGCGGTAGAGAAGTTCTTAAGGATAGTGCTGTAGATTCGGAACCTACTCAGCGGCAAAACGTTATTGAAAGGATGTAAATCTCTGGTGAGCTACGAAACTGAAGGTGAGGATCCAAAGCTTTTACCTCGTTTGTAAGGGCTATGGTATATTACAGTCGTATCATTCAACCAGTGATCATTCTGTCAGTCTGCTCTGCTACGGGGTGTGTAGCGTGGGACGGGATCAGCAAGTTCGCAGCCAACTAGACAAAATCTAGATAGGAACTAGGAGGTGTTTGTAAACATCTTTTTATGTCATTTTGCATGGCGCAACACGTAAACAACGACATTCCATATTTAAATAACATTCCGAATCCTGTAGATACACGAGTACAACGCGGGTAACATGAAAGAGAAGTACCAATGAGAGATAACACGACAGCATGACATCCAGTGCATAAAATCGACAGTTTCAGACCCGGGACAGAGACGACCCTGTAGCTTCAATGAGACGTTCCTTTGTGCGCAGGTCAGGTGCCGAATACACAAAAATCATTGGGGACACACCTGTGCAAGTTTCTGCCCTTCGGATAACGCAAGAAGGCAGGACCGCAATCCCTTCAAGCACCACTGCCTTTCAAGCCAGGAGAGGAGGTGGCGATCCCAGAAGACTTTGAATGCACGGTTGAGTATGTCGTCCGTTGTACTTGGAGCTCGCGAGAGATGGAAGACCCAGTTTTGGCATGCGTACTTCAGAGCGTCAGAAGATGATTGACTTCGCTCCCGCGCTTCGGTTGCGAAAATCGTGAATGCGGTCATAGCATGAATGACCTCGATGTCTGGACAATCTTGTAGGTATGCGGAGCTGGAATGATCCTGGGGCCTTAACGCCAGGAACACAGGAAACATCAAGAAATCTGGTAAGCTCTTAAACTCCTGGATCGCTTGGAAAACTGGTGGGAAAGGCAATGGTGGGATGATTGTGCATTCGCTGATTGTTTCCAGCGTGTGCGAGAAGTCTTCCATCGTCACCCAGACAGACGCTGCAGGAGTCAACTGCCATGCTTGACCATGTGGGGTCTGTAGCCACTCTCGCCCACTCTGGGTCTGCAACCACTCTCGTCCGTCCATGGTCTCCAGCCACTCTCGCCCGCTCATGGTCTCCAGCCACTCTTTCCCACTCTTGGTCTGCAGCCACTCTTGGCCACGCCTGGTCTGCAGCCCACTTGGGGTCCGCAGCCACTCTCGCCCGCCGGGAGTAAGCAGCCATTCTCGCCCTCCAGGGGTTATGAGCCAATCTTGTGCACTCTTGGTTAGCAGCCACTCTCGCCCACTGTGGGCCCGTAGCCACTCTCGCCCGTAAAAGGTATGTAGCCACGCATGCCCGAGCGGAGTCTGCATTTTGCGCTGCCACTCTCTCCCGCCCTGTGTGCGTAGCCATTCCCTCCCACCCTGTGTCTCCAGCCAGTCTCTCCCACTCTTGCTGTCCAGCCATCGTTGCCTGCTCTCGGTGTTCAGCCACTTTTGCCCGCTCTCAGTGTCCAACCACTTTTGCCTGCTCTCAGTGTCCAACCACTTTTGCCCGCTCTCAGTGTCCAGCCATTTTTGTCCGTTCTCGGTGTCCAACCATTTTTTCCCGCTCTCGGTGTCCAGCCACTTTTGCCCCCTCCATTCCAGCCACTTTTTCCCGCTCTCGGTGTCCAGCCACTTTTTCCCGCTCTCGGTGCTCAGCCACATTCGTCCGCTCTCGGTGTTCAACCACTTTTTCTCGCTCTCGGTGTCCAGCCACTGTCGCCCGCTCTCGGCGTGCAGCCATTTTCGCCCGCTCTCGGTGTTCAGCCAGTCTCTCCCACTCTTGCTGTCCAGCCAGTCTCTCCCACTCTTGCTGTCCAGCCATCGTTGCCTGCTCTCGGTGTCCAGCCACTTTTGGCCGCTCTGAGTGTCCAACCACTTTTGCCCGCTCTCAGTGTCCAGCCATTTTTGTCCGTTCTCGGTGTCCAACCATTTTTTCCCGCTCTCGGTGTCCAGCCACTTTTGCCCCCTCCATTCTAGCCATATTTTCCCGCTCTCGGTGTCCAACCATTGTCGCCCGCTCTCGGTGTCCAACCATTGTCGCCCGCTCTCGGTGTCCAGCCACTTTTCCCCCCTCCATTCCAGCCACTCTTGCCCGCTCTCGGTGTCCAGCCAATTTTGCCCGCTCTTAGTGTCCTGCCCCCTCCATTCCAGCCACATTTTCCCGCTCTCGGTGTCCAACCGTTGTCGCCCGCTCTCGGTGTCCAGCCACTTTTTCGCGCTGTTGGTGTCCAACCATTGTCGCCCACTCTGGCTCTGCAGCCACTTTCGCCCGCTCTCGGTGTCCAGCCACTTTCTCCCCCTCCATTCCAGCCACTCTTGCCCGCTCTCGCCGTCCAGCCACTCTCGCCCGTTCTTGGTGTCCAGCCACTTTTCCCCCCTCCATTCCAGCCACTCTTGCCCGCTCTCGCCGTCCACCCACTCTCGCCCGTTCTTGGTGTCCAGCCATTGTCGCCCGCTCTCGGTGTCCAGCCACTTTTTCGCGCTGTTGGTGTCCAACCATTGTGGCCCACTCTGGCTCTGCAGCCACTTTCGCCCGCTCTCGGTGTCCAGCCACTTTCGCCCGCTCTCGGTGTCCAGCCACTTTCGCCCGCTCTCGGTGTCCAGCCACTTTTCCCCCCTCCATTCCAGCCACTCTTGCCCGCTCTCGCCGTCCACCCACTCTCGCCCGTTCTTGGTGTCCAGCCATTGTCGCCCGCTCTCGGTGTCCAGCCACTGTTTCCCGTTTCTTCCAAGCCACTCTTGCCCAGGCGTGGTCTGTAGCCACTCACTATTAGTCTGGAGCCATTCTCGGCCACTCTGGGTCTGGAGCCATTCTTCGCCACTCTGGGTCTGGAGCCGCTCTCGTCCCCTCTGGGTCTGGAGCCATTCTTGGCCGCTCGGGTTCTGTTGCAGCCACACCTGTCCGCTTGAGGTCTCAAGCCACTCTTCCCCGCGTCGGCTCTGCAGCCACTCTCCTCCAGTCTGGGTCTGTAGCCACTCTCCCCCGATCTGGGTTTGCAACCATTCTCGCCCGCTCGAGGTCTCCAGCCAGCCTTGCCCGCTGATGGTCTCCAGCGAGTCTCGCACGTTCCAAGTTTCCAATGGCATTTGCTCGCCAGGGTCTCCGGCGACTTGTCGCCGTCTCTGAGTCCACAGCCACCCTGGACCGCTCTGCAGCCAACTTCTCCCTCTCTCAGTCTGCAACCAAGTGTCCCCCGCATGGGTCTGCAGCCAATGTCCCCCATCCGGGGTCATCAACCAGTCTTCTCCCTTCTGGGTCCGCAGATAGTCTTCCCCACATTGGGTCTGCAGCCACGCACGTCCGTCCAAAGTCCCTAGCCAGGACCGCAAACCCGACCCGCGTACTCCCCGAAGCCATAATAGGCCCATGAGAACTTGCAGCGGCTCTGGTGGATCAACGATGAAGGCTAATGATTGTTGCAAGTTCCGGGGGTCGTGGGGTTCCATAGCCTGGTTCTGCGACCTCAATTCCAAGAGCGCATCTATGAGAGCAGTGCGTTCTGGAATATCTTGGATCATCAAGCGGAAAGAGGAATAAGCGAGCAGGGAATGCGGTGCTGTGATGGGTTCTAATCCAAGGAGGCTGCAGTTTGAGATGTCTGAAAAGTAGTCTCGAATGGACGAGTGGTAGATATTTACGGGCTGGCTACTATCGGCGGGAATATCCATGAAAGACCGTAGCTGTGCCAGTACGGTTGCGACATCACTGCCTTGGCCATGGCGAAGGAGCTTCGAGATCTGTGAGATCGGCAGAGGGTCTGCAAGGGCAGCAACAATGGACAAGTGCTGATATGCCCGGCTGGGGTCCGAACAGGTGGAGAGGATGCAGTTGTATAACTTGAATACCTCCGTTCCAGGTAGCAGTTCATGAGTTAGCTCGAGCATCAGCTTAAGGCGATCCTGGGGATCATTATATCCGTCATCGATAAACTTCATCATCGTAGTTGCCACAATGAAACGTCTCCCAGCTCGGCTCGCCAGCCGCGTGAGTTCATCTGCGGTGGGCGGCGGGAAATCAGGATGACGACCTTGCAACTCTGTGAAAGAATACTTCAAGAAAAGATAGATATCTTTGTCGACATCATCGCCGTCTAACGAGATGGTAGCAGCAATTCCCTCCCCAGAAATGTTCGCCGGTATCTCGCACACCAGCGGGCGCATCTCCTCTTTCTGAATGGCTTTACGGATGTGCTCTTCTAAGCGACTCGTAAGCAGAATGTGGAACACAGGAAGATCAGGATCACGAAGAGCTTGGCCAAGGAGAGAGATCAGATCAGCGACGGTTTCGGGCTTGCATTCATCGAGGGCATCGATAACAAACACCGGAGGTGGACACTCGTGCAGCCTGGATTGCAGGTGTGAGAGAGGTTGGCGAAATAACGCCTTCATCTGGTCGCGAAGAGACTTGCTGGAGTCTAGAACCGCAGGAATCTCGCGGATAGCTCTATTCACGTCCTTCTGGACGCTGGGGAAATTGATCGCAAGCTGGTAAGCAAGGGTCGCAAAGAAATGACCGGTCGTGCTGCGGTTCGTGTGCTTGCGCGAGAAAAAGAATGTCCCCGCGAGCCTTGTTTCGATATTCGTCTCCTTTGTCACTTTAAGAGCTTTCATTCTCTCAGCTACTGTGAATGCTACAGCAGATTTTCCGACGCCTGCCGTGCCATGCAGCCAAATGATTCGACTCTCCTTTTGCTCGTCAAAGAATCCGTGGATGAATTTGAGAAGGTCCACTCGGGTCCCTTCCAAACATTTCGGATGGGGCTGGCGTTCAGGGGAGTCATATTCAGCACCCAGGACAGCGACACGGGACAGCTTCTCCCAAGGTCCGGCAGATGCTTGAGAAACTGTTAATGAGGTCAAAGAGCGCAAGAAAGGATAAGAGAAAGAGATACTAACACTGATCGTAGCTACTCATCGACAGATGTTGATATTAGAATGTAACACCGAGTATGGGTTGGAAGGAATGGAACACGGGAAAGCGCTAGTTGGGTTCAACATTGTGGTTAGAAATTGTAACGGTGCTCGCTATGTCGGAGGGGACAACGTACGCCTACGAGGTTAATGGATGATGAAAGTTGAAGCTGCAAACTCGATCTTTTGGGTCCGGAGGACGTTGCGAAATCTTTTGAGTCGTGAAACAATACTTGGGTATCAGTCTGCCCAGTAAGCGTGCTCTACTGGGCAGTAAAACGATCGAGTACTTAATGGAGGTGGAGATGCTTAAAAAGGATGCTTGTAATAGGATGGGAACTTGGTTGCAGTATTCAAACTCGCTGGATGATTGTTACATAAATGCAATCAAGTTGAAAGGACCCGCGGGCGCTTGTCTGGCTGCACTGGCACGACGAGGTTGCTGTGTGGTCTAGGTTCCGGTTATTAGTTATGTGTCCATGTCATCAGTGTATAGAATTTTGAGTGGATCTAGATACAGAGTACGTACTTGTAGAGACAGTACTCAGTGCAAGGTCCAATTAAGACAGGCCCAGGGTGTACTCACCGAGAGACGACCGAGTTGCTTATCTCCGCGGCGTCCAATGGCTCGATTAGGATGTTCAACACTGGACATGGCAGACTTTTGTCAACCGCCATCAAAGCTTTGTTTTGGAACGACCGCCTCTTGCGTGTGGATCACGGGATAACACAATGCGTTTGTACAATCTCGACACAAAACTCCAAGTTGGACTACCCCTCCAGCACGAATATTAAATGTGAGTCGCACAGCTGATGGAAAGGTGCGGTCCGTGACGGGTTGTCGTGACAAAAATGTGTATGTGTGGGATGTCTATGCCCGTCCTCAAAGAAGGTGGTCTTGGACTCTTGGAGACCTAGTAATAACTATTCCTCATGTGAGTACTACTGTGAATACTATGCCTTTTCAAATTTTACCAATCTCCCTTTTACGGGTCACAGCTGAAAAGTCGTTAATGGACGTACGTGACGCGTTTCTTAAACATTTTCAATTGATCAAGGTTGATGTGCTAGAGCAATGTGACGCGATATCCAGCTCAGAAGGTTGCCCATCGATTACTGCCAGGCTTTTTTGATGACGCGCGACACGATGTTCACGTATGTCGTCAGTGTTTTTTGATTAGTCTCTGTTCTGACCTCTGTTCTCTCAGTCCTCTGCGCCGACATTGTGATGCTCTCGCACCCCCCTCCAACTGCGCTCCTCCACTGCCTATCTTCGCTCTTCCGCAACTCCCAACCCATCAGCGAAGCAAATGAACACCAGCAACGCCAACTTTTCTCGCGGTGGTCCTCATACCGTTGAAGTCGCCGCAGTGCGAGATAAACGGGTATATATTTTCCTGTTATATTTCCAATCTCCGTCGTTCATTGATTTATGTGCAGGTACTATTTGTTGCTCGACGTCTTGAACATGACCATGACAAGGCGAAACGAACGCAGCAGCGGCAAGGCTAAACTCGGGCATCGATATCGACATCACAAACTCAGCCTTTTAATACCGCCTCGACGTCCGCGACACCTCCTCCTGATGTTAATACTACTTTAAATGCAGCAACGCCGACCGTGCAGTCACCACTTGTCCCCGTGTGGGCTCGTTTCGTCCTTTTTCTCTGTTGTGCATCTCCTCAGCATGGGAGTGGTCACTGACACAGACGCAGATAAATATATATATTGACATTGGTTCTGGTTCATGATCTCTTTCTCGATGTATTCAGCTTATAGTCCATCAATGCCATCCATTTAGCATTTCCACAACACCCTGTGTGTGACAGAACTTCCATGGTACTTCCTTATTCTCTGTTTGCGAATAGACTCAAATAGGGTCAACACCCTCGAACCATGGATCGCTGAGCAGTTCAGCGGCACTAGCCCTGTTGGCAGGGTCCAGACGCAAGCACCTCCGCATCAGAGTAGCCATGGGTACCACTTCTTCCTCCCCTATGACGTGGTAGCATCCGATGGCCCACTCAATCGGAAAATTCGGGACTGGTACCTCCGCTATAAGATCACCTAGATGCATGAAATTAAAAAACTGGCACCAAAAAGTAAGGTAATGCTCACAATCTGCTTTAAAGAACTGGGCAGATTGTTGACCAGCAGTAAGCTGCTCTGGGCTGAAATCTTCCTCTGTGTAAGATATCATCTGACGTAGCTGAGAAGTTGTCGGATCAAGGTTAAGTTCTGGCAGTGGTTCTAATTTGAAAAAATGGCGATGGGTGACAATTTCAAAGATCTGAGGAGGGTTCATTTGGGAGGATGTAGCAGCAGATCTGAAGAAAAGTACTGACCAGACATCCAAATGTCCATATATCCACCTTTTCATTCCATGGTGATCCTATGATGATTTCAGGTGGACGAAGATCAGGTGCAGTGATCTCATCAGTGATGTGGGTGGCAATAGGCTGGGCTGTGGAACTTCAGTTCAGACAAATGAGGTATGAGTGCATTGATAGACTTGCCACTGCCAAAGTCTGCAAGTATGAATGTCCTCTGCATGGCCTCCTCTAGAGTAGGTACTGGAAGTGGCTGTGACACTGCAGCCTGCATTGTCCCATCATGAGACTCTTCTGGAGGGTGTCGGCAAGATGGATTAGACTTGAGTAACTTGTCCAAGTCAGCAGTAGACATGCAAGTATTGAAGAAGATGTTGGAGAGGTGTAGATCAGTGTGGACTACACCACAGCTGTGTGCATGGGCAATTCCACGGAGGATGTGTAGAAGGATGTGTTTAGCAAGGGGCAGAGGGAAGATTGGGCCACAAGTTTCATCCAATTTGCTTACATCTCCACCTAGGACCTGGGTAACAAAGCAGAGGTGTTCCCCTGCACTTCCTTTGCCAGGGATTACAAAGTCAGATAGGAGTTGAAGACAGTGTGGGTTTGGTGGGGATGAAACCTGCTTGAGGATTGTCCACTCTGGAAGGTGGTTTTGTCGGAACAGATCAGTTAGTTTGCCAATAAGTATCTTGATAGCAACATATGAATTGTTTCTAGAAGATACCAGCATTCAGAGTTGTCAAAAAGAACCAAGTCTTGGCATACACTGTGTCATGGGCAAGCCAAACACTTGAAGTTGTGCCCCACCCTAGTTTTCTGCAAATGATGTAGCGGTTGTTGGGGCCAATTGCTTCGTTAAACTCAAGCTGTGGCCAGCCAAAACCATCCTGAGCTGGCAACCCAAGTGGCTCCTCAATAAATGTTTGAGAGCCTACACAAAATTTCATTTTTCCATCAGCATCAATGGTCCGGGAGACATCTGGTCGAACATGATTGGAGCTTGTGGAGAAAGCCCCCCTTGTCCTAGGCCGAGGAACACGAATCGAGTTCACAAATCGATTGAAACGAGGGAGAGAAAGGCACATATTGTTGTGAGAGTAAGCAATCGCAAGAAAGGGGCGTTGCCATAAATTTGTGACGACATCATCAACTGTTTTCAAGGTTCCCACGCATCGCGACTAGGGATTTGGATCTGACAAAACTTGTCAGTCTACATATTATGTAGTGAGGCGCGACTAGACTTCAGTCTTTGTGCAAGCAGCACGAACTCTTCTCTTCATACCGTGCTTGCATTTTTTTAACCTGAGCAAAGATTCTTCGCGTTTTGCACAAAATCAGAGTTTTGCCGTTTCGATTTTCTTAGTAGGTTTGTATCTACCTCAATTTGTACACAGACGTATATCTGCACGTATCTACCTTATTCTTGTCGATTTTCATTGGGCATGAACTCGCACCGTCAACTCGTCCAGTACGGCGACCTAGAACAATCCCAACAAACCAATGGCGCCAGCAGCTCAGCAGTAGCTTCCCATCCCCGTCAATCGCCTCCATCCAAAAAACGCAAGAGGTCAAACCAAAAAGCCAAACGTCCCAGAAAAACTGCCCACTGGGATGAACCAGGAGACAATCAAATGAACTACGACGACGCCAGTGCCCATGATGAGGATGGTGAAATTGAAGAGGATGAGAGTCGGGAGCTCTCACACGAAGAAATATGGGACGACTCTGCGCTCATCGACGCCTGGAACTCTGCCACAGCAGAATATGAGGTATGTCCAGCAAGTGCTCTTACATTTGCCGCTCTTGACACCCTTGCAAGGCATTCCATGGGAAAACGCAAGACTGGAAGTCGACCACTGTCAAGAAATCCTCCCTGTGCGTAACCTTGTTCATGAAAAATATAATCTAATTGTGTTCAGATGGTATAACATCCCCTATAATAGTTCGAAGGAGAGGGCCAAAACATCTAATTCAACAAAAGTAGCGTCTGCAGAGACCGCCAGTCAGCCTGCCGCCGCTGAAGAGGAGGACTCTGCCCCGCTTGATTTCGACACGTTCGTCCCATCGTATGATCCTTCACTGCCAGTACCATCTGAGGCTCCAATGGCACCCGAGTCCTCGTTTTTCATACCTGCACCTTCAACCACCATGGTAAGCCGCGACGAAGCTTTCAGCCGTGCGCTAAGTGCGATGTATTGGGGTGGATACTGGACCGCAGTATACCATGTAAGTCCTTTGCGAACTTGTTGCTGGGTGCTACTTACTCATTGGCCTGCTTGCAGTGCCAAAATCAGCATTCGTCTCAGGAGGTTGTCGAGGAGCAAGATCATCAGGAATATGAAGAAGAAGAAGATGAAGCTCTTGAGGATGATGCTGAAGATTTGGTACCTACTCAGCGGTAATTGCCAGAAAAGCATTGGAAGGGTGCAGACCCCTAGCCGTGCTACGGAACTGAAGGTGAGGACCCAAAGTTACGGGATCATTCACTGCTCATCTGTGTGCTACCCGAGGCTGTGGCATATTAATGAGCAATTTAACAACATCATTGGAATGAATGCATTTGATAGCGTGCTCGAAAGATGAAGAGATAAAAAGAGTGCAGTGTTTTAGGAAAATGGACCTGAAAGGCCTCGACGTGATCGCATCGTCATCAGATGAACAATGATAATGATCCTCGGGCCATCGACACCCAGACTGATGTTGAGCGCGTGATAAGATGTGAGCAGCCTGGTGTGCGCGCAGTCCGTTCCTCCGGGTTTCATGACAATATGATCGACGACATACAGAACTACTACTCTGACCTGATTTACCATATTTTACAAAGCAATCTCAACATCCAATCTCGCCAGATACGAGTACACATCAGGGGACATCCTATACTTAAGGATACCAGCAAACACCATCAGCGACCTCGATTTTTTCCTGAGTGCTGTCAATGTCTGCAACGAAAACATAGTGAGGTCACGAAGCATAATGTAGTTATTGAGTACCAACCATTTGCCTCGTTGTTTCTGCTGTAGCAGAATTTTTGATGGATTGGTGTACCGCCGCTAATGCCTCCATTGTCAGCGGCAAATACACTTGTAGATTGCGTTGCAAGGCATCATGCAAGTCCTTGAACTCCTCGGCCTTCCGGGTAATCTTTGCAACGTCCCCATCAAGAGGAATGAGATCCGTGGACTCCATAATCTACAATAATCATCAGCATTTGGTGGGATCAGAAGACTGAGGTGGGATCGCACCTCAAGCACAACATCAAACCGTCCAGAGCTCTTCGCATTGAGCGCTTCCCTGATGCGCAACAATCTTACGGCAGCATCTCGATCCTTGCCCACTGCCCGGTTCGTGCGCTCGTAATGTCTCAAAATCTCAACAGCCGTGCGTTCGATTATTTTGCCTTTCTCTGTTTCACCTGCTGGCTGCGCCAGGGTATTGCCGAGCGCCTGGGCGAGACATGAAATAACAGTGCCGTAATCCCCAGCGAGGTTGTAGAGCTTGATCGCCTCAGGAATGCGGTCGTTTTCCTCGGAGTCACGGGCGGCGCGGATGAGGATCTGTTCGTTGTACTGGGCGGTGTTTTGTAGATGGAGAAGGGTAGCACCCTGTTCGATGACACCGCTCTGCAGGAGAGGTGAGCCATGTTTAGTAGTACATGAATTGAGAATTGGAACATACGAATCGCGTGCCATCGGGTCTAAATCCACCGACAAGCTCTTCCCAGGCGGGACCTGAGTGAGCGAGAACGATGATGCGCCTCACGAGCTCCCAAGCGGTCTCTACATTTTCTCTGCCGACGCCCTCGCCTTGATCCGCCGAGAGACAGACGCAGTAGACATACTGTAGCGCTTCTTTCGCGTCCATCTTGACGAACTGGCGTACGTATCGCCAAATAAGCATTGGCAGGCTAAGTGCGGGAGGTGAGAGTGGGGACAAGGTCACTGAAAATCTAGGTGGGTTACATGTAGGTGCAACTTTTGAGTGCATACGTACGAGGACTGATGTCGGATGTTTCAGCACGAGATGGGACGCGTAGAAGCCCATGGTATGCAAGCGCGATAGCAAGGTGAACGGCTTCGATTTCTGTTTCTGGGTGCTCCCACAGTGCAGCCACAGACTAAGATATGATCAGGATAGAACTCGGATGTGGGTGATACTGTGCTTACACGCTCAAATTGGCCGCACATGAGCAAAACACCAGGCCACACGCCCTTCTTTGCACCGTCGAAGTGGCGTTCTCCATAACTCAGGAGAACTTCTGTGAGCCCACGGAGACCACCCTCTTCCTCTTCATCGACCTTCTGCGTGTCAGCTTACATTCTTTGAGAGTTACGAGAAATCCGCACCATCGCAAGCTGGAACCACAACCAATCCTCGGTCGTCATCGTCACCTGTGGTACCGTTCGCCGCGAAGGCTCGAGTTTGCCCATGAGTTTATAGAGTGCAAGCTTAAACGGGTCTGCAGATGCAGAATGCAACATGTGCGCATTGTATACCGTTTGCAAGTGGTCACGATGGGGTTTGGGTAACCTGGAGAGATGCTTGATATATAAAAGACATCGTTTCTCGTGGAAAATTCTTACCGTCTTTCTGGCGACTCGACCCATGAGCGGAAGTGGCTCATGAAGCTGTCTTCGCGATGTTCAATGGCTTGCTGCGACTTCAAGGCTTCATCAAGGGCCTCTTGTGCGTGACCGGTGCGTACAAGGTAATACAACTTAGCCCACAAAGGCTGACCAGCAACAAGCTGTGTGGCTCAACTGTCAGATAGAATGAAAGCTCAGTATGAATTGTACCGACCTCTATCCGATCTTCCCACTGCCCGTTTTTGTAATATCTCATCAGGAGGAAGGCGCGTATTTTGTTTGCTACACTAGGATCTCCTCCAAGGCGGGCTTCCATAGGTCTCGACTGGATCGTGCGTTCAATGATATCCCAAAACTGATCCTCAAGTGCTTCTCGTGAGCCTTTGGCAATCTGTGTCCGCAGAGCTGCAGCCTCCCGGGAGTCGCTATCCCCCAGGTATACCCGCGCGTATTTGCGCTCGAAAAGCGGGACGTTCAAGATGTGAGCACCTGCGTGCTCCACAGGAGGTAGAGCGGGAGGTTCGCCAGTAATCTTTGCAAGCACGTGGAAGTTTTGAAGCATTTGTTGTGAGGAAGGCTGTATGCACAAAAGTGAGACACTTGAAATTCGACACAGTAAGAAAAATACGTACCTCTGAGTTCAAGCTGGCAGCGGCTTGCATGAGGAGATGGATGATGGGACAAGATGTTCCGCGCAACCTTGCAGCGTTCAGTTCGCTGATTGCACGGTCATATGCCATCATCTTGCTCTGCATCTGGAGAGTCAAACTGGGTCCTGTGCTTGCCTGTTTCACATTGTCAATAGGTGAACACCACATATTCGGAATTCAGCTGACCGCCAGCGCTGCCTTTCCATGGAAGCTCTTTTTCATTTCAGCAAGAGCTTTGCTATCACTGGTAGCACGACCTCCCAGCTCTTCAAACACGCGTCTCTTTTTGGCCTCCCAGTCTTTGTGGCTGCGCTCCTCAAGCAGACGATAAAAATGCTCCTGAGTTTCCCTCCGACCTTCTTCTATCGTTGAAATAAGATTCTGTTCATGAGCGTGACGAAGATAGCCTGCGACATCTGTGTCTTGGAGGGGCTGGAGGGGAGAGAAAGTCGTCGAGGTATTCAAGTGTGCGATGGAGTTGGCAAGGGCAGGGGCATCAACATGAGCCTGTGCCAAAAGGTAGTTTCTGTCGTGGACGTTAGAACTATATTGCTCAGTATGATCATTTGCTCACGCTCGGTCGGCATCGCTGGATGCTCCAGGTTGTCGTGACACGAGCCGACGTGACTGTGCCTCTATCTGATCTAGTGAAAGGTTGACGGAAGGAAGATCAGGCCGTGAAAGATGCGAATTCAGAGCTCTTGACGAGTTCAGTAATGAAGAAAGGTCGGAGGCCATCGTCGGTGTTATCAAGCTCGGTGGCGTACTAGATCAAGATAATTTTTGGTTAAGCTTCAGGTTTCCTCAGGCCTCCGAAGCTTCCAACGTATGAAAGATGAAAGTACGTTCAACGCTTGCTAAGTCGCCGGAGACGATGTTCGGGAACAAAAGTATGAAAACACGTCACGGGACCATTCAGGCACTGCTTAACAAAGTTGCAGTCGCGCTGCGCATTCATTAATATTATTCAAATATTCAAGCTCAAGACTGGCAATTCAAGTTGAACGCGTTAGTTCAACGTTGATTCAACATCACTTATTCAGTCCACAAATACTTATAACGCGTCTCTGACTTTATTCCTGTTCTTTCACAGTGACCATGGCGAGAAGGATTCAGAGACGAATAACTACACGTCCAGGCAAATTCGACCCAGAGGATGCTCGCCGTGTCAAGCACACCCGCATCGGCGTATGGGACCTCTACGAGGATCGTCAGACTGATATTCCACGCATACCAGGTTCATCAAGATTGGAGACATATGCCCAGATAGTCCAGAGCATGCCCCACGTACTGCGCATGTTAAAGGATATACTCAGCATCAGGCAGTGCTGGCTACTACTCCCTGTATTCTTGATAGTGGAAGTATTAGCCTCCCTCACACCCGCCATTTCCTTATGGTACGCCCAGAAGCTTTATGTGGCCTTTAACCATTCAAATCGCCATTGCACAGGTACTCCGGACAACTGCTGCGCCTTGTAATGCCCTCTTTGTTTCCATCTGCACTGCCCACTTATCTCTCACCCAGGTAGAGACCGCAATAGAGTCACGGACGGTGGACACAACAGTACTCATTCATGTTGCAGTAGGACGCGTTGCCTGCACAGTCGCGACGCGTCTTCTCCAATACGCCCGAAACCGCATCGTCATTCCCATAAACATATCCATTAAACAATTCTATGCCGGGCACATATTCCACTCAATGGCACGCCTTGACGTGCCCACATTTGAAAACTCCGCCGTTCAAAGGCAGCTCGAGTCCGCATGGGCGTCCCCTTGGGGCACTAGCGTAGCTTGGGAAACCGTTCAAAGTTCAACGAACGTCGTAATGACGGTTATTCGGCTGCTCTCCCAAATTTCAGTTCTATTCACAGTATTGCGCGAGCAGCAAGATGGTCCCCTGCTTGCAATTCTCAGCTTCTCGCAATCTCTATTTCAGTGGTACAGCACAAGCAAAGGAGTGTTTGGCTCCTTGGGTACGTCAACGCCCCGTGCTGTGAGCATTTTACTAAGCCAGACATGTAGTTTGGGCCGCTACCACGACTAATGAAGATTATGTTCGTATGCAAGGCCTTAAGCACTTGGTCGATAACCCTTCACACCGAAAGGAAGTTGTCGCAGGCAACCTCGGCGAATATGTCACTGCACGTATGTCAATGCATCTTGTTGGACAATCTTATTGTGACGCGTCTTGAGACCAGAATTTCGTGAATCCGCCAAGCTCGTCGGTGACGATGCGGGCGAGTTCCCAGAGTTGCGTCGAGCCCATACTATCAAGGATCGTTTGAGCATCGCGTCCATCCTCCGCGAACCGATGCGTGAACTACCCCAGGTACTCAATACCGACTTGGAAGTTGAGGAAGCTGACTAAATCAACCAGATCGTCTTCACCCTGCGCGCAGTGCAAAAACCAATGACCATCCCTCTCTCGTTGGCATCACTTACGCTCATCAATCAGACATCTAACTCGTTCAGCGCCACGCTTTTCTCACTGTTCGGAGAGTCATTCTCTCTTGCGGAGCAGTTTGCCAACGTACGCAAGCTATATGAGATCGAGAACGTGCAGAATAAGGTAGTGGATGGTGCGGAACCGTTTCCCGAGAACCAGCAGACTCTCAAGAGTGGTATTTCTGTTGAGTTCAGGTTGATCAGTATTTGTTACTTTCTTCAACCGTTTCTCATGCATGTATGCCAGGAATGTTTCGTTCCGATACCCTGGTGCAGAGAGTTATGCTCTCCAGAATGTTTCGTTCACAATCCAAGCTGGTCAGCTTTGTGTAAGTACCGCATCTTTTGTGATGCTCTTCCTTACCGTGCTTGTAGGTCATTGTCGGGGTGAACGGCTCTGGAAAAAGCACAATCTTAAAACTCATCTGCCGCATCTACGACCCGACAGAGGGCACTATCTTTATTGATAACCGTGACATCAAGACCCTCAGACTAGCGGACCTCCGCGCTGCCATGTCCATTCTCTTCCAAGACTACACGCACTTTCCCCTCTCGGTGAGCCTCGCCCTCGCACATCCCAGAAGCAAAATACCTGACGGACACACAGATAAGCGAGAACATTGGACTTGGAAACCTCGCCCTTGCACACGACTACGACAAGGTCCGCGAAGCCGCCCGTCTGGGCGGCGCAGAACATTTTATAGATAAGCTTCCTGGCGGATTCGATACCTACCTCGACCGCCCAGTTAAGGACTACTATGCGGGCCTTCCTGAAGGTACTACGACACTATTTGGTAGATCGGTCGACTACTCCCGCGTGCGAGGTGTTGGAGGTCTCCGTGCTTCTGAGGCTTCAAGTCTAAGTGGTGGGCAGATGCAACGACTTGCAGTGTATGTCTTTCTTTTAAGCAAAATCGGGGTTCCAGTGTTGACTATTCGAATAGTTCCCGCACGTTTATGCGCTCATTGGTCTCCGAGACAGAGTCTTCCGCAGGCATGCTGTTATTCGACGAGCCGAGCGCCTCTTTGGACCCTACGGCCGAACACGGTACGCTGGAGTTACCAGTACATACCCAATTCAAGATGACTAACACTTTTCTCGAAACAGATCTTTTCGAGCGTCTAAGGAATTTGAGGGGCAACAAGACCATGATATTCTCATCGCATCGGTTCGGGAACCTCACCCGACATGCAGATCTCATTTTGTGAATTTTAGTCTGCCTCCACCTTGACAATGGTGCTAACATAGAGCCTACAGGTACATGGACGAATCTGCCGTCCAGGAAGAAGGCACGCATGATGATTTATTGAAGAGAGGGGGAGAGTATGCTCGTATTTGGAATTTACAAGCGAGCGCTTTTGTTTAACGAACCAGAGACGAACCGCACGTTATCCAATGCCACGATTATTAATCACGGAATCACTGCTTGTGCCCATACATGGAATTGTCCAGACTCCAACCCATGGCGGTGCGTGTCAGTGAATGCCATCTTACACTAGTGCGCCACGCAGTTGTTCGTGTAAGCCAAATGTGTACAAGGACATTTCACACAGTATCCCCAAATTGTTGATGCATTCCTTTTAGCGCCTGCTTGGCAGTTTTACCAAGTGTCTCTTGCGCGGCTGTGGTCACACTTCACATGCACAATTCCACTCTCGAACAATTGCAAGCCGGTGCCACGTAGAAATGATACTGTTCGGCTGCATCCGATAACTAAAATGACGGTTGAACGAGGCCATAGTTCAGTGATGCACGTCATTTTCACGACCAGGAACATCAGTTACGGTTGCATGGTGCGCTGGAGTGGCACCTCGACTCGTGGGACGAATGTTATCAGATTTAACGTCGAGCGCTGCGTTCGAAAAGCTGCGGCGGTCACGGTGTCTTTCCGGTTGTGGGGCAGTACAAAGACGCCCAATGTAAGTACACACCTCTGCAATTTAGAGCCTACAGCAAGACCATTTCGAACACGCATCAGCGTACACGAGAAATGGCGGTATCATAACACTGCACATTTATGAAATGATTTGATCACCACAGCCGACCGAGCGTTGGGAGACTAAAAATACGCTATAGATACAGTTCTGATCTTTCCCGACAGATTGGGAGGCTTGAAGGGAAATAGCCTCATGGCTGTGTGTCTAATGATACAGTTAAGCGCTGCGAAGCAGGATAAAAATGCCGAGTAGGATCTGTAGCTCAAGATACCCACAGTGATTATCCCCCGTGCTCAACACCATCGAGCTCACTATGATGGCAGAAGAAGCTGAGCGGCCCATCATTTCAAAGACCGAACCTACTCAAACGTTTGAAGATCATGAAAATACCGATATCGTACTCGCACTCTCAGTCTTTCCTGACGGACGACATATGGTGACGGGCTCGGCGGACAGGATGCTTCGTCTGTGGGACTTGAAGGATCGCACTGTGTTGAAGAAGATAGAGGGACATCGCGGTCGGGTACGGGCAGTGGCCGTGGCCGTGGCATCACAAGACAGACAATTGATAGCCAGCGCTGACAACGGAGAGGTCATTTTCTGGGACAGAGACACTGGCGAATCTCTCACCCCTGCCATCAAAGCCCACTCCACATACATCCGCTCGCTGGACTTCTCACCAGATGGCACGATGTTGGCGACTGGTTCGATGGACCATACGGTGAAGTTGTGGAACACGGAGACGTGGCAACAACAAGGAAATCCAATCAATTGTAATGCTGAAGTATACAGCGTTCGGTATTCGCCATCGGGAGAACTACTTGCCATCGCGACAAACTCTGACATCCAAGTTTGGAATCCACTAGGAACAAGAAATTGCATAGCGCACTTCAAGGACCACATGCACAAACTCTATGTGGGGATCACCTTGCCACTCGCCTGGATGCCCGATGGCACACGGCTTCTCTCAGGCGGGTGTAGATTGGATTCAACCATAAGGGAATGGGATATATTCACCGGGCAGCAGGTTGGTGATCCATGGAAGGGCCACAACCACGACATCAACGCCATTGCCGTGAACTCTGATGGTACTCTGGTCGCCTCCGCGTCTACAGATCACCATGTTCGCCTCTGGCAACTATGGGATCGAAAAACCATCGCCATATTCCGACACTCTAGCTTGGTGCGCTGCATCACATTCTCCGCGGATGGCAAGCGTATCCTTAGCGGAAGTGACGACAAGAAGATCTCGGAGTGGACAATACCCGAGCACTCCGCATGTGATGTCAAGGCATGTGTCCGTTCTTGATTCATATGACTTATTGTGACCTTTTCATGCAGATGCTCACTATGAACACGATGGCACGCAATGCATGCATAACTGGGGAGTTGTCTAAAGCTGAAGATCTGCTAACACGAGAGATCGACGCTGTTGCCAACAACTACAACTCCTATGCTAATCGCTCATTTGTTATGGCGCGAAAGCATAATTGGGACCGCGCGCTTCATGATGCTTCCAAGGTTAGATAGACTGACCTATGATGGCCCTTTACTGCAAGCTGATTTTGATCGTGACATAGTCCATCGATATCCAACCCTCGTTCACAGGCTACATCTCCAAGGGCATTGCCCTCTGCGGGAGAAAGCAGGTCCGGGACGCGATCAAAGCATTTGACCTCGCGTCCATGTTCACGAACGGGGATAAGGCTAATCATTTCCTTCTCTTGATCAAGGCAGGTTAAATAATTCTTACATATTCCATGCTTCATGGTTGTTTATTGTTTTCAGGCTGCCGCACTTTTCAACGCAGATCAACACGAAGAGGCAATGATGCGCGTCCAAGAGCTAGCTAAAGCTTGTCCCAGTGCCGATACTCGTGCATGTTGGGTCGTGGAGGTAACTGTATTATATACTTATTCAAGCCCAGGCCCGTGCATTAACTCAGATTTTCTAAACTTCACACCACCAGGCATTTCTACATGTTCAACTCGGAGACCATGCCTCGGATGCTGCGCGTCACAACGAAGCTGCTAACCACTTCACTGCCGCTGTCAAGGCCAGCGGTTCTTCATCTAAATTAGCTATTCATTCCAAATACGAGGACTTTGTCGTGGTGCGTTGATATGAAACAGCCAAAAATGCTTTTCACGACCAACTACATGCTCTTTTGCAGCTCTTCGGGTGGAACCTCAAATCTTTGTGGGAAACTGCAAACAAGGAACGCTGCCTTGCACTCCTTAAGGCAAATAGACTTGGAGAAGCCCTCGAAGCACACCGATACATGATGGACAAGTGTGACGAAAGTACAAAGGCCAACTGCCTTGATTGGTCCACTGGCAAGTTTTCTATGACGTCAATCACGCTACAATTTTCACCCGCACTGCAGATTTCAAACAACGATGCAGTGCGCTCTATCATGCTGACGGAGACGCCGCGTTTAGTGCTAGCGATTATGACAAAGCTACTACCCTATACTCGGCGGCGATCGACCTGGCCCCCGCAAGTGATACCATCTTTATAAAACGCAGCAAGGCAAAGTTGGTCATGAAGTTATGGGAGGATGCGCTTCTCGATGCGCAAAAAGTGCGAGAAGGATCTGTTGACTCGTGAACAGTGCTCAATTTTGTGACACAGGTCATCGAACTCAACCCTTCATCTCATATTGGATACGAGTTGAAGCATGCAGCGCTTCATGGTGCACAACGCTATGATGCATCCATCGAGGCCTTCCAAACCATGCTTCTTCAGTTAGAAAATGCTCCCGACACGCAAACACGACGTAAGCCCTGAATAGACATATGTACCGAGGTGCTTAACTTCTTTGTACAGAAATGCGCCAGCAGTATCGCAGTCCAGCCGAAGCAGAACGTGATATCCGAGAGGTCATTCACACTCAACTTACCGACACCCCACCTCGTCTACTTGACACCGCCACTGGGCGCTTGTGTGATCGAGATGCGCAGATAAGCGTCTTCAAAACGAGTACAGAGTATAAAGAACTTGTCTCATCCACAATAAAGCATACGCACCTCCGAACAGAGCGCATCGTGGAAGTGGTGGCGACATACTTCCGTTGTGTCATGCTCTCACACCGGTGGGAAGAGGAGGAACCGCTGCTGCAGGACATACAGGATAAAGTCGTGTACAAGTTGGAGGCAGTTGGCGGCATTGTGAAATTGCAGTCGTTCTGCAGAATTGCTCGCGAGGCACATTATCGCTGGGCATGGATGGATACATGCTGCATCGACAAGAAGAACAACACTGAGGTCCAAAAATCGCTCAACTCCATGTTTGTCTGGTATCGCCACTCAGCGCTTACGATTGTCTACCTGTCGGATGTTCCGCCTTCGTCCAAGGCGGGTGCATTGGCAAACAGTGCTTGGAATGGGCGAGGGTGGACGGTTCAAGAATTCCTGGCTCCCAAAGTCATTCTCTTCTATCAGAGCAATTGGACTTTATATCTCGACGATCACTCTCCCAACCACAAGGAGTCCATTGCGATCATGCAGGAGTTGGAGGATGCGACCGGAATTGATGCAGGAACCCTCATTGCCTTCCGTCCAGGAATGACAGGCGCCCGAGATAAACTGCAATGGGCATCAACACGTGTCACCACTATGCCAGAAGATATTGCATATTCATTGTTCGGCATCTTCGGCATCCAGCTAGCTGTGATCTATGGCGAAAAGAAGCAAAATGCACTCGGGCGGCTTTTGCAGGAGATCGTAGCTCAATCGGGAGACATCACTGCCTTGGACTGGATCGGAAAATCATCAGAGTTCAACAGTTGTCTGCCAGCCAGCATCACATCGTATGAAACTGCGGCATGCAAGCTGACATCTCCGTCCGAAGATGAAATTCAGACATCGATCTCCATGCTGCGAGACAACGTGACTGCGGATTCAGCTTCGAAACTTTATACCCTGCTTAGCAACCTGAGCACTCCTCGTTTCGCGCATCGTCGGCTAAACCTGCCTTGCATGGTATTCTGTGTTACAGAAGTTAGACGGAGCCAGGCTCAAGACGACCAGTCATATTTCACATATGAAGTCAAGGCAGATGGGTTGTGTGATCTCTCGATCAAAACGGCGAAGAGACTTATTAGCTTTTCGCCGGCACGGCCCTTCCACAAGACAGTCTTGCTTGTCCGTCCGTTGAACCATAATCTCCTAGATCCGCCTGCAGACGATACGCAAATCATTGATGATACACAGAGCGTTAAAGATGTGTTCGTTCCTCAGTCCGCTTCACAGAACGAAAAGGGGCCGATTGATATGGACTCTTATTCACGAGGGTTGCGATTGATTGTTCGCCTTGGGCAGCAATTCAGTGCATTTCTGCTTAGGCAGGAGCGCGGCGGAGAATATAAGAGGATCGCATCGGATCTAGATATCATTGCACAAGTCAAAGACATGGCTTCTGTTCATAACACGATAGACGTTAGGCGATTAGAGATAGTGTAGTAGCTGTATCGTAGCATTTCGAAGAACAAAAAGCTGCAGGTTTTCATCCACACAGGCCTTGACGCGTGACGCGTGACGTCACAGTGCCTGTGCAATATGCACTTAGTTGGACTCTGCTTAAGTTGTCACCACACCACGCCATGAAGTATGCATCTACCCATTAATGCAAACACCCCCGCTTAGCTTTGAGGTTTGCGATGCCTTCGTTAACTTGGACGAGTTTCTTAACGAAAACCGGCACCCGCGGTTTTCCCATTAATATCAACCACAATATTAACATCTGTTCCATTTCCTGGCAGTAACGCCGACGGTGAACCAGTGCACTCCATGTTTAACGGAGTCCACAAGAGTCTGCATTGCTTTTGTAATGTACGTAATTAATAGTCGGGCGGCCCGCCTGTCAATGAGTCGCTTGTGCATTTCCGGGTCCCAAAGAATCCCTCTAATATTAATTAGCGAAAAAAACATTGACCCTCTCAATTCCGCAGGCGGCACGCCTGAGATACTACATAAAATGTCAATGGACCTATTGGTGCGCCGCTTGGGATAAGAAAAGCTCACCCAATGTGGGTCATGCAGTTGGATTCCCACCTCATGGATGCCTGTCATCTGATGTCCAATCGTCTTATCTTTCTGACTTTGCTGCAGTGTATGGTCACTTCGGGATTTGCCTAACGCCCGCCTCTTGGCCCATGTAAATGGAACTTATCCCCGATTTTCCCTCCCCCATCCACCATCGGAACAAAGAAAAGAATGACGACGCCTGCAAGAAAACGCGACCCCAAGGATGCTCGTCGTGTCAGGCACACCCGCATGGGGATATGGGACCTCTACGAGGATCGCGAGACTGATATGTCCCGCATACGCGGCATAGCGTGGACATATGCCCAGATAGCTAAGAGTGTACCGCATATATCGCGCACATTGAAGGACATACTCAGCATCAAACGAGCTTGGATGCCGCTCTCTGCATTTCTGGTAATAGAAGTCTTAGCTTCCCTTATACCTGCCATTTCTCTATGGTACGTTATGACCGAGCCCGTAGGTAACTCCTTAGCTGAGCGTATTTGCGCAGGTACACCGGTCAACTATTCAGCCTTGTAATGCCCTCTTTGCTTACATCTTTACTACATACTTATCTCGCATCTAGGTAGAGACACGTACTGCGGACTCGACAGTGCTCGTTCATATTGTAGCAGGACATCTTACATGCGCAGTTGCAACACGCTTTCTCAAACACTCTAGACGCTGCGTAGTATCCCCCCTACTCAAATGCATTAAAACATTCCACAGGGAACGCATATTCAACTCCTTAATTTTCCTCGACTTACCCACCTATGAAGAGCTGGATTCCATGGGGAACTTCAGGTCCACGTCTGACCATTGGGTGTCTGGCGTAGCTTTTCAGGCCGTTGAGATGTTGATGAATATTGCCACGACAGTTCTTCGTTCGCTCTCTCAATATTTTGTTTTGATGACAGTCCTGCGGGAGCAGCAGGATGGTCTCCTTCTTGCGATTCTCAGCTTTTTGCATTCTATATTTTACTGGCATGACACACGAAAAACGGTGGCCAGATCCTTGGGTAAGTCAACTGCTGATGTCGCGAGCATTTGTCTAAGCTACGAGTAGTTTGGGCTGCGGCCACGGCCAATGAAGATTATGTTCGCATGAATGGCCTGTACCGGCTCATCGATAACAGTTATCACCGGAAGGAACTTGTCGCAGGCGACCTCGGCGAATATATCGTTGCACGTACGTTGACGCACCTTACAGGGCAGCCTTAGTTTGATAATCTTGAGACCAGGATTTCACGAATCCGCCAAACGTGTAGGCGATGATGCGGTTGATTTTTCAGAGTTGGAACAAACCCGTTCTGTCATAGATAGTTTGAGTATGGCATCCATCCTCCGAGAAATAATATATGCACTGCCTCTGGTATGCTGAACTAACCTAGGAGTCGATGAAGCTGATCAAATCTACCAGATTGTCCTCACCTTACGCGTCATACAAAAGCAAATGACCATCCCTCTTTTTTTGGTGTCACTCGTACTGATCTATCAAATTTCTAATTCGTTTGGTTCCCCTCCCCTCTCCGAGACGCCAGCCAGTGCGACCCCTCTCGCGGAGAAACTTGCAGATATATCCTCTATATATGCGATAGATAATGTGAAGAATAAGGTGGTGGATGGCACAGAACCGTTCCCGGAGGACCAGCAGTCTCTCAGGAGTGGCATGTCCATCGAGTTCAGGTTGATTTTTTCATTTTATTCATCCAAGCGTTTCTGAAGCATGTAAGCCAGGAATGTATCGTTCCAGTACCCTGGTGCAGAGGGATATGCTCTCCGAAATATATCATTCAAGATCGAAGCGGGCCGTCTTTGCGTAAGTACCCCAACTTTTTGGCAGCATTCTCTAACCGTCATTGTAGGTCATTGTTGGGACGAATGGCTCTGGAAAGAGTACGATATTGAACCTTATCTCCCGCATCTACGACCCCATAGAGGGCATAATTCTTATCGACAACCGCGATGTCAAAACCCTTAGACTCGCTGACCTCCGCACTGCCATGTCCATTCTTTTCCAAGACTTCACACACTTCCCCCTCTCTGTGAGTCCCATTCTCGCACACCCCAGAAGCAGTTTACCTAACGTACACAGATACGCGAGAACATCGGGCTTGGCAACCCCACGCTGGCACATGATGACGACAAGATCCGTGAAGCCGCCCGTCTCGGCGGCGCAGAGGAGTTTATTGACGAGCTCCTTCATGGATTCAACTCCTACCTCGAGCCCCCCGTGAATAACCACTACGCACAGCTCATTGAAGGTGCCATGATGGCATCTGGGCAGCGCGTCGACTTCTCCGTGGTAAAAGACGCTGGGGGGCTCTGCGATTATCTGGGCCTCAGCGGCGGGCAAAGGCAACGGCTTGCAGTGTACGTGGATATTCCTTGACCTTTCCGGTGCTGGTGCTGACTTGTCGAATAGCTCTCGCACATTCATGCGCTCGTTGGCCTCCGAGACAGAGTCTTCCGCTGGCATGTTGTTGTTTGATGAGCCGAGCGCCTCCCTTGACCCTATAGCCGAACACGGTGTGCTGACCTGTTCCTTCTTAATTGAGAGCAATATAACCGATGCTGGTGGAATAGATCTCTTCGAGCGCCTCCGGAAGTTGAGAGGCAACAAGACCATGATATTCTCCACTCACCGGTTCGGAAACCTCACCCGGCATGCGGATCTTATTTTGTGAGCACCAGGCACCTGGGATACCAATTGCAGTACTCACGCAGGCTGACGTGATTTGCAGGTACTTGGACCAAACTGTTCAGGAACAAGGCACGCACGATGAACTGATGTCGAAAGAGGGAGAGTATGCTCGTATGTGGAATCTGCAAGCAAACGCTTTCATTTAACTACCAGATACCGAGACACCCGTTGTACAACACCCAGGATCACTATCTCGTTCTTATACTAAGCATCCATCCTCGGGTATACACCACAGCTATGCAATAATATAGCCCTGGCATTCCACAGCAAGAAACTATTAATAGCAGATCGACAGAAATGATGATGATGAGCTCAGCAAATGTTACATAACTAAAAACGGCTCTCAATTCTAGAAGCTTGAATGTCTCCAAAGTTTGAGAACATGATGCATATCCTAGTAGTCTCTAGATCTCGCTATGGCTGCTAGTCACTCGACACCACCTTCATCTACTCTTTCGTGAGCTCTGCAGAGTGTTTTTGGCTGCTTAGTCACCAATACTTGTCATATCATTCGAACAACTCGATCGATGAATGTCATCACAAACTTGTCCCAAATCAATCGAATTTCGACACCTGCCTTGAATCGGAGACGCAGTAATCAGTGCCCGAATATTTCCTGGACTCATACTCGAGCTAGTGGTATGTTCTGCACCCGAGTCTATGCTGCATCATATGTGGAGCTATGTAAAGGAACCAATCGATTGGAAGGTGCTCCGAGGAAGACGCAAGCGGGCACAGGATGTTGACGCGTAGTACTGGAAATGCGAAACCGTTATTCAGCCTAACTTGGGCTTCGGTGCGCCGCCGCTAGGGATAAAGATAACAAGAAAGTTGCCAGTGATTCACGCGTCATGTTGCATTCCCATACCACCTGATGTCCATTGCCTTATCTTTGCAGTGCGCATTTCGGTATTTGCCTGACGCCTGTCTCTTGGTCACCTCTAAATACTATAATTTGTCCCTGACCTCTTTCTTCCTGTTCTTCTACTATTAGGGAAAAGAGACGAATGGCAACACGCGCAGGAAAAGTCGACCCCCAGGATGCTTGCCGTGTCAAGCACACCCGCATCGGTGTATGGGATCTCTACGAGGAATGTCAAACAGGCTCATCAATATTCGAGGCATATGCCCGGATACGCGAGAGCTCGCCCCACGTACTGCGCATGTTAAAGGACATACTCAGCATCAGACGAGTCCAGATACTTCTTCCCATATCATTGATAGTGGAAGTCCTATGGTCCCTTACGCCCGCCGTTTCCCTATGGTACGTCATATATTTGAAGGCGACTTCGTTTATATTCACGACGTCTTGCGCAGGTACTTTGGGCAACTGCTACGCTTTGTAATGCCTTCTTTCAATGCTTTCATCTGCACTGCCCACTTATCTCGCGCCTAGATAGATGCCGTAATAAATAGACATACTGTGGACATGGACTCGACAATTCTCGTTCATGTTGCAGTAGGACACCTTACATGCGAAATCACGGCGCGCCTTCTCCAACATGTCCGGTTACTCATGGATGGCCCTATGAACATGTCTATCAAACAATTATACGCTGTGCACACGTTGCGTTCCGAGGTCCGCATTGATGTGCCTACCTCTCAAGACTCGGCCGTCCGTAGGCAGATGGAGTCCGCGTTTCCCTCCTGGGGCGATAATAATGTGGCTTGGAAAACCGTCCGGATGTTGACGAACACATTAACAAGGATTATTAGTATGATCTCTCAGCTTTCAGTCATGTTTACAGTCCTGCGAGAGCAACAAGATGGTCACCTTCTTATGATTGTAGTCGTTTCGCAATCTATAATCCTCGCGTTCACAAGAAATAATGAATCGAGCTCCTCAGGTAGGTCCACAGCCGATGCTCTGACCATTTGTCTGAGTCACACACAGTTTGGGCTGCGACTACAACCAACCAAGATTATATTCGGATGCAAGGCTTGAAGGATCTCGGTCGTAGCTCTTTCTACAGGAAGGAGCTTGTCGCAGGCAACCTTGGAGAATATATCACCTCACGTATGCTGAGACATTTTGCCGAACAACCTCATTCTGACGTGTCCCGAGACCAGAATTTTGCGAATCTGCTCAGCGTGTCGGTCACGATGCAGGTGAACTCGATGACTCACGTCGAGTCCATTCTATCAAGGGTCGTTTGAGTATCGTGTCCATTCTCCGCGAAACAATGGACGAGCTGCCTCAGGTACTCGGGATGGACATGAGAGTTGATATTAATAAAGTTGACCAAATCAATCAGATCGTCTTCATCATGTATATCATTCAAAAATCGACGACCATCATCCCCTCCTTGGTGTCACTGATGATGATCCAACGTACCTCTCTTTCGTTCATGCTCGCATACTTTCTGCCTTTCGAAGGGACCTCTCTTATGGCCACGTTTGCTAGTATACGCAACCTATATGAAATCGAGAACGTGCAGAATAAGGTGGTGGATGGCATAGAACCGTTTCCCGATAATCAGCAGTCTCTCAGGATTGGTACTTCTGTTGTGTTCAGGTTAACTGGTACCTGTTACTTTATCCATGCATTTCTGACGCATGTATATCAGAAACGTATCGTTCCAGTACCCTGGTGCAGAGAAGTATGCTCTCCGGAATGTTTCGTTCAAGATCGAAGCTGGTCAGCTTTGCGTAAGTACGTCTTACACTTCAGCGACGTTCTCTAACCGTGGCCGTAGGTCGTTGTCGGGGGGAACGGCTCTGGAAAGAGTACGATCCTGAAACTCATCTCCCGCATCTACGATCCAACGGAGGGTACAATTCTGATCGACAACCGTGACATCAAAACCCTCAGACTTGCTGACCTCCGTGCTGCTATGTCTATTCTCTTCCAAGACTATACGCACTTCCCCCTTTCGGCGAGCCTTCCTTGCATACGTCTGAAGCAACGTACTTAATGCACACGCAGATACGCGAGAACATCGGACTCGGCAATCCTGCGCTCGCACATGACGGCGACAAGATCCGCGAGGCCGCCCGTCTCGGTGGCGCAGAAGAATTTATCGACGAGCTCCCAGACGGATTCGACACCTACGTCAAACACCCCGTGCTCGACTACTACTCGAACCTCAATGGATACAGCCGGACGTTCGTCAACCATTCCGTTGATTTTTCTCTTTTGCGTAGCGTTGGGGGGTTTCCGTGTCGCCGACGGATCGGAGCTTAGTGGCGGGCAGATGCAGCGGCTGGCAGTGTGCGTGATCATGCCTTGACCTCTTGGGTGCTGGTTCTGACTGTTTGACTGGCTCCCGCACGTTCATGCGCTCCTTGCTCACCGAAACAGAGTCTTCTGTTGGCATGCTGTTATTTGACGAGCCAAGTGCCTCATTGGACCCCACGGCCGAACACGGTGCGCTACCCTGTTTCCTCGAGATGACATGAGATTTCTATAACTGATGGAGCAGATCTCTTCGAGCGTCTGCGGAAGTCGAGAGGCAACAAGACCATGATATTCTCCACTCACCGATTGGGAACCTCACTCGACATGCGGATCTCATTTTGTGAGTTTTGGTCCTGAATATTGAATGCCAAACATGATGCTCGTGCTGACATGGTTTGCAGATACATGGACGAATCCGTCCAGGAACAAGGCACGCACGATGAACTAATGAAGAAAGGGGGAGAGTATGCTCGTATCTGGAATCTGCAAGCGAAACCTTTCCTTTGATATGCCGGGACCAGAAATGCAAACCTTTCGTGAGTTTGAGTCTTTCTCTCAGGCCTGATACTCACTGACGTGGGACGATGTGTCCAGGAAGAAGGCACGCGCGGCGAATTATTGAGAGGGGGATCTACCAGCGAAGGGCTTTCATTTAACAACCCGAGACCACATATTGTACAATAAGCCGGACTGTTATGTACCATTCCTCACTCATACACTGCGGCTATGCAATAGTCAGGAAATATCACATAGAAAAAAATAGCAAAATGCGAGAACGAAATATGAGAAAGCAGTATAAAATGATCTAGCGGATGCATAATACAATGGGAATCTGTGAGTGCTAGTTCGATGAACTGGGAGATGTTTGCTGCTGCTGCTGTTGTTGCTGCTCAGCCAACGACTTTGCTTTGAACGTCTCCAAGATATGATGCACACCCCTCTGGCTCTAAAACGACCTTTGTCCCGTCACATCGTGCCTTCTTCGTGAACTCCGTACATAGGTGGTTGACATCGGCATCCTAAAAAACTTGAATCAACAAAAGCCATCCCACCAAACGATTAGACACCAACCTTAAACTGAGGATGTGACGTAATTGTCCGCCACGCTTTCAGAACTTCGACATTCGCCGGACTCTCTTTCGTCTTCGGGAATTGTGAGCCCTCGCAAGAGATTAATATTCCCACCTTGGGAGAAATCACTTGTCTTGCGCACCACTGACTGTGTGAATGGTGGACTCGTAAACGGCGAGTCACCGGATGCAGCTATATGCTTGGCGACATCCTCTCTTGTATAAATGTGGCATAGGTACTCCGGGATTTACATTAGATGCCGATTCGGAAGCCGAGGGTGGACTTTCGGCGTCTTGACGGTGACATCGTCCAGCTGAATGGACTTTGACCATTTGACGTGCTAGCCGACGATGGTGATGATGATAAGGGATGTGCGGAAAGGGGGGAAGCCACGGAGTTCTGTGAAGATATGCTACTGGGTGGTGATTGCCCGTTCCCGTTCCCGTTTGCGTGTGTCACGGGACTTATAGTGGGTGCGGGAGGACTCTTCATTATTGTGCTGAAGTCAACGGGTCCCTTGGCCGTTCATGAACGTCCCGCCGAAAAGCTCGTCTAGGGTGTGGTTTTGCATATAGTCCGGAATGACCTGCAGATTGTGAGAATTCTGCTGTGGGATTGCCATTTCTTGTGCTGTTCCAGGAATTCGAAGATGAGGGGAAATTGAACGGGAATTGATTCAAACCGTTAGAAGTGTCATTAACGATTTCATTGCTGGGAGGACCATTATTGAACGAATTGGGATCGGTGTCGGCAAACGACATGAAGAATGTATTAGTGGCGAGAGTCTTATACTGGTTGGGAGCTGGCAAGGCATATTGGCCATACGGTGAAGTCGAAGAATCAACTTGCATTGAACCTGAAGGGATTTCATCCATTGCGTTGAGCAACGTGGGATCAAACGTTGTCAATGAATTCCAATCAATGTCGCTAAATGGCTTAGGGGAGGAGCGGGGAGCAGGGGGGGCGGGGTGTAGTACTGTTGGAGGGGAGCCAAAGAAGCTAAATGGCGCTTGAACGGTGGGAGGTGATGCTGATGAAGAAGCCTGTGAATGATCGATTGGTTTCGGAATTGAGAATGTGA
>JABBWI010000300.1:0-81663 GCA_016647755.1 Suillus subluteus | reverse complement strand
GTTACTCTCTCTCGGCCTCCTGGTCACCTACCACTGGTGGAGGCCAAAGATCCCTGTCAACTCGTTCTGCAACTGTTGCCCTTGCCTCATCCCCATCCGTCATCGCGACTGCTTCGTCGGAATGATGTCCATCACTACCGTGACTCCCTCTCCTGATCTCCGCACCCAGCTCACCACTGCTACAGCAGGATCTGCTGAACATGAGTCTTTCTGGAGCGTGGACGCTGGCATGGTCAAAAATGTTGATGGGCCGTCAGGGTCCCTACCTCTCCCGCTCCGCTTTCGATCAGATGGAGAGCCAGAAATCGAGCATGTTGAAATGTGAGGCTGTTGTTCCCCTTTCCTTTGCTTTTCGGTGGGCTGAATCCTTGCATCGTGCAGCTACAGTATGGCTGGAAAAGCCCTGAAGCAAAAGTGTGTCCAACTTGGCCTCCCTACCTCTGGTAACAAGACAGTCCTTCGTGAATGACTGGAGGAATTCAGTCGTAACCGCGATGCATGGGACAGGTGCATCGGAGCAGTCTGCTCAAAATAATGCTCACTCATCCTCCTTCCCAAGGCTCAAACCAGGGGCTCACAAGGCCCACAAGGGCCCGCGAGTGCGTTCAACGAGCAAGCCCAAGGCCGGCTGCCAAAAGCAATCTATGCAGCGCCGCGAGCAGCTGCTTGGCATGACAGCATCTGACGCTGTAGCCACCGACGTCAGTCGGTCCAAGGACACACAGACAGCACCAGAAATCAGTGCGCTGCTGCCTTGGGTGAGTACTTTCATGCTCATGCTGGCTTTGTCCCACTGAACTGAACACTGGCGGGCAGGCTGATACCATCACCAGCATGTATCCATATGCGCTGATGGACAGTATGCCCATGCCAGCAAGCACCCCAAACCCGCCTGCTCTTATCAGCAACACCACGCCGCAATCTTTCCCTGCTGATGGCCTCTTGGAGGAGGCCATCATCCAGAACGTGGGCACGAGGCTTGTCGAAATTGTTCAAGGTGCCCTCCAGCCAAGTGCTGCTGGTTTGTCTCCATCTGTTTGACCCCAGGTGGCTGAAACGGTGGACATGGTGAGTGGCTATTTCCCCCACATTGCTCCATTCGAACTGACGGTAGCATGTTTGAGCAGGGTGCAAGTGGCACAGCTACAACTGCCTGCCAACAACCTCCTTTGGAACCAGGCAGTTTGAACAAGCTGCGCATTCTCAATCTCAGGGACGGCACTGTTCTCCAACTGGCGGACGACGACATCCCAGATCCCCCTGCTGTCAGCTTCGCCAATGATATCCTACGTCTCAATGCAATGTGGGACGACCACACGACGCACTGGAAGAACGAGTCCATCATCACCATCCAAGGCCACCCCATCGCTATCACATACTGGCCATTGCTCTACCGCTATGGTCATGATCAGCAATGGAAGGGTACGAAAAGCAAGTGGACTGACTGGCGGGTGAGTGCTTCTATCACAACTTTCCCTTCCTACTTCTGATCCTCCTTCTGGTTGTGCAGGATGTCATTGAACGCTACAGGTGTGGCACCCCAGATCAATTCTGGGCAGACTTTACAGCTGACAACGATGAGCAGATGAAATTCACTGTCATTGTCCACAAACTCTGTGATGAGCGCAAGGCGGAACATGCTGCACTGGTGGAGCGTGCTCACCGAGAATTCCATGCTGAGTTCGACGACCTTTTCACTTACCGGCGAGGAGGAGAGGAGCATGTGATGACGAAGCCATCTGCCATTGCGAAGAAATACATCGAATTGACAACTGGACTTGTGGTCCATGACTGACGATGGACAGTAACTAGTAGTAATACCATAGCTTTATGTGAATAATGACCAATGCTACATGTTCTGTTGACTTGGAGGCTCGGAGTGCTACTACTAAGCTTGTGTGCGTGTGTGTTTATTTGAACACATCAAGGAAAAAAGGGGCCATACTTCAAATAAGGGGCTCTCGCTTCATCTCACCGCCTCCCACATCAACCATAACCACATCATACACCAGACTCGTTCAAACACAGGCAAGTTAGGCCTCTAAGTCATGAATGACGGTACCACCATACTGACAGATCAGAATAGCATCCACCATGTCAACACCAGTCACAAACAACGACACTAAAGCTAGAGTGATGGGCGATGGTGATGCGAGTCCAGAGCCCGAACTTATGATGGATGTTGAGATACATGACAGTGACGTTAGGCACTTTGCCCAGCTTGGCTTCACGCTGTCAGTCAAGGACCTTGCAAAACAACATGGATTTCATGAAAATGCTGTTCAGAATGTTTACATGCAACTGAACAGCTATGCAGAGGCAATGGAAGTCATCGAGGAGATGCGGGATGCTGCAGAGGAGAAAGCTGTGGCCGCGATACTGAAAAGAAAGGAGGAGGACATCAAGGAAGAGGAAGAGGAGTAAGCATTCAATACCATCAATACAAGTAGTATCTATGTCCCAGCCCGCTACAATATGACACCTTTGAAGTTCTTCCTCCAGTGTCTGAGATCAAAAGAGTCCTTGTCGACACCTTCACAATAAGTCTTCCTCCGGCGTCCATCCAGTCTTTGAAGTTCTTCCTCCAGCGTCCATCAGTCTTTGAAGTTCTTCCTCTGGCGTCCAAGGTCAAAATTGCACAAGCAGACAATCAGTCTGGAAGACAACGTGCACCAAACCACTCTGAGAAGGGCTTCCTCCAGCGTCCAAGGCAAAATTGCACAATAAGACAGTCAGTCTGGAAGACGACGTGCACCAAACCACTCTGAGAAGGGCTTCCTCCAGCGTCCAAGGTCAAAATTGCACAAGAAGACAGTCAGTCTGGAAGACGACGTGCACCAAACCACTCTGAGAAGGGCACTTACAATCTAGATGCAGGGACGAGGACTTGGGATCTGGGGCCCGAGTTATGAATATTGATACCGCAGGGGATCACCATGCTAAGAATCTGCTTCCCGGACCACATGGGTTTTGGCGTGATGATAACAGGTATTGGTACACTGCCGTCCCAGCCAGGGAGCTACAACAAGATGTTCTGAACCTGGTTCCAGTCCATGGGGAACCCATGCTATTTGCGACAGTTCAGCACATGTTTCGCTCCATGGAATGCCCAGGATTCAGCGTCCAAGGCCAAGAGAGTCCTTGTTGCTAAGAAAATGCGCTATACAAACAGTGACTGGTAAAAAGCAAGGCAAAGAAAGGGAACACAATGTAATGTAGTACGGACGGCAAGCAGAGTTTAGCCACAGGAACAGCATCTCCCGCACTGAGAGCACTTCACCATTGGCCGTCTGTTAGGGTTCAGGAATTGCTCCCTTGGCTCAGTGGGATCATCATTCGAAGAAATGAGATACTTCACGATTGTCATGTTCGTAAATTCCACACTCCACCCTCCCCACTCGCAGATTCTCCGGAGTGACCAACGCTTCTCAACATGCAGGAACTGGCACCCCCCCCTCCGGAATGAATGTGTGCCATATGGAGTAGGGTCGATGTCAACATCAAGGAGGTTGTTCCGAAAAAGCTCCAGGAACTGCTCAGAGGACTGACAAGTCAAGCGTGAATCATAGTAGGCCATCAGACAATTGACATACCATTGGACTATTGGCCTCCGAAATTCGGTCACCTGAAGCAATCTTTCGAAAGAGGTAGCCTGACGTGACTTTCGACTCCTTCAGCCAGGCGGCAAGTGCTCTCACTGGGCAGAGGTGTGCCTCAGACGATGAAAAGGGCCAGAGGTGAAACGGTTTGATGTCTAGGCAAGTGGGCACATGCATGAGTCAATAGTTCACGGTCGAGAGTGGACTTACATACCGCCATTTTGATGAGTTTTGCGGAAGGGAAGGTGTAGCACTATCTGGGTATCGTGCACGCGAAGATCGTGTACCTGTATCTTCAGAACCTCGTCAAAACGAAGCATGCATATGAATGCCACAGTATAGGCAGCTGACAGAAGCCGCCGTACACGCCCACCACCCCATCGACTCAGGTCATTACCAGAACCACCACGCACACGCTCGCCAGGCTGGTAGGCACGAATGGTCCAATTTTCGGGGAGGTGGTTGTAATGATACAGTTTTAGCAATATTTCCTGTCAATTTCGCTAATCAGTCAATTTCAGAGCTGGGGGCACCCAAAAACTCACCGAGGTAATAGCCCGGGCGCTGTTTGCAACCTCGCCTGCTTGCACCTATGAAGAAGAGAAGGTGAATCATGCGGGCAAAGAGAGAAGAGCAGTACTACCTTGCGCCTGCAGAGTGAGCACATGTAGGATGATACCTCGATGGAAATGGAAGGGTTTCCGACCATCAGCCCACCTCCGATATCCGACTCATGCCATGTCAGATTGCCTAGACCACTAAGCCTCCCAAATGCGTATGTCATAGATGCCTGCATCTTCTGTGCATGGCCATAGGTGCCCCGCTCGACATGAGATGGCTTGGGTGTGCCGTCGAGGTTGATTGAGTCACACCTGCCGCAGAAACACGTTGACCATCAGCAATTGGTCGTACTGGATGGAACCATACCACTCACGCACTCATGATCCAGGCCACGATCAACCACGGCGTATCACGCCGTGGCTTTTTACTGAAAAAATCCTTGCTCAGCCCCAAGAGATGGAGGCCTCTAAGAAAGGACACACATGAGTTCATCAGCCTGTCAAGGATGAGTGCCACTTTGCCCGTCAACAAGAAAGAACCTCCCACACCTCTTATATTCGGCATTGGTGCCCTCCGTGACGCCCTTCGAGGCCTCCATCAGCGTGGACTGCAATGTTGTATTGATAGAGCTGGCGCCAACTGCGTGACGTGACTCCGAAGTAGTGGCCATGATGTTCATGTTGCTCTCACCTGGTTCAGCGAGCATAGTCTCTTGTTCAGCAGTGAAGTCCTCGGTGATGTCGTCCATTTCAGGACTGCTGACGGTGGCAGGCACAAGCAGGCCATGCAGACCCGGGAAGCTCTGGACAGCATTGATGATAGTTGCCATTGTCGGTGGTCAACGTCCGAGTTCAAGAGGGCCGAGACCCCTTTGTTGCCAGGCCAATTTGCAATTTGGCGGGTCTCTGATATGCAAAATGCAAAAAATCAGCATGCGGGATAGCAGTAGGATGCCTCATGGTTGACATAACAGAGCGAAACTTGATAAGAGAGCTGGACTGTCCTATGACTCACATGCGACTGTCTTAGCGCCCATGAGGACCGTCTTTTTCGCGTCTGGGAAGCTCTGCTTTCCCTCATCCCCCCTGGGCTTTGCAGACAGTTCTGACTGTCCACCAGAGGTTTCTTTGGTGAAAAAAGACGGTCTCACTTGCATGACATCGTGAGCCCACATTCTTCCGAGAACAGTGACTCACCAACAGCCCAACGGCACTCGATCGTCATCTCAAAATCAACGGCACTCTGCGAGTCGTCGGCCCTAGCAAGATTGTTTCAAGTTAGGTGCGTGGCAAGCAAGATCAAAGTCGTGTTACTTACCATTGCAATTGGTCGCCAAATCGCCCCGATCCCACCAGTCCAACGCTCCCGCAGCAGATCCGAACAGAGGTGTCACTTAGAGATCTGCAGAAGGGCCCAAACTTCGGGGGAGGAGAAGAAAGGAAGGTTGACGGCACACTCGTGCACCATATAACTGGGGGACTCACCCCCTCCGAGCATTGCTCTCTTTTCCCCCACCAGCCCATCCTCGAAATCCCGGTATCGATTCTGCAACCAACCGCACACTCCTTTACTACATCCGTCCGTCAGCAAAACACGATGCCTTCGGTGAGTAACGCAAACCACCTACGACCCTCAATTTCCGCCCCTTGCCGTTCCGTGATGCGTGGCGTGTCAGTGTCCGCGCTAGCTAGGATCCTCTTGGTCCTCTTGTTTCCCCCTGCATTCCAATAGAACCGGCTGGGTTGCCAGGGTTGCCAGAGAAGGTTGAGCGAGCGAGCGAGCAACGGTGGATCAGATCGGAGAGTGCCTTGGAGTCCTAGCTTGAGCTGACGGCTCGTATGGCATGGACCCAGGAGGAGAAGGGCAGGTCACAACCAGTAACGACCGCACCTGGCCTTCCCAATAAGTAGCTTTACTAATACAGGACAAATACATGTACCGTCAATTACTAGAATAGTCATTTGCGCTAAAACGTCGACACCAGCCATAACCCTTGCCCCAAATCCTGCACGTCCTTAGATATATCTACATACAAGCCTCGGGGAAACTAGGTAGGTTCCGTTCCGTGTACATTCCGCCCCGATGCTAATTCGGCTGTTCCCGTTTCGTCGCTAAACCATCCGCTCCGCTATACGAACTGTTCCCACGACTTTCCTTCCCCTCCCTCATCATTGTCTGTGATGTCGAGGCTGTCAGTGACATGTAGGCTTGGTTCTGGACATCGGCCTTGACGAAATCAACGGTTCTAGTGCTCATCTCCCTTTGTTTGTCACCCCTTCTCCCTTTGTTTGTCACCTCTCGTCGGTGACTCTGGTGTTGGCAAGGTACGTTGCTGCCACGTCTACTAATACCAAGTACCTACTAACTAATGACCTGATGTCGTTCAACAGTCTTGCCTCCTCCTCCGTTTCGCAGACGACATGTACATCGAGAGTTACAGCACTGTTTGGTGTTAGGTACGTTGCTGCCGTTCCTACCAATAGCAAGTACCTACTGACTGTTGTTCAACAGTCTCTCCTCCTCCTCCGTTTCGCAGACGACACGCACACTGAGAGATATATAGCATTATCATGTGTTAGGTACGTTGCTTCCGTTCCTACCAATACCAAGTACCTACTAACTGTTGTTCAACAGTCTCTCCTTCTCCTCCATTTCGCAGACGACATGCACACTGAGAGTTATATAGCATTGTTTGGTGTTAGGTACGTTGCTGCCCTGTCTACTAATACTAACTACACACTGACTGTCGTTCAACAGTCTCGCCTCCTCCTCCGTTTCGCAGACGACACGCACACTGAGAGATATATAGCATTATCATGTGTTAGGTACGTTGCTTCCGTTCCTACCAATACCAAGTACCTACTAACTGTTGTTCAACAGTCTCTCCTTCTCCTCCATTTCGCAGACGACATGCACACTGAGAGTTATATAGCATTGTTCGGTGTTAGGTACGTTGCTGCCATGTCTACTCATACTAACTATGTACTGACAGTCGTTCAACAGTCTTGCCCCCTCCTCGGTTTCGCAGACGACACGTACACTGAGGGTTATATAATATTATTATGTGTTAGGTACGTTGCTGCCACATCTATTAATACTAACTACGTACTGACAGTCATTCAACAGTCTCGCCCCCTCCTCGGTTTCGCAGATGACACGTACACTAAGAGTTATGGCACTGTTCGGTGTTAGGTACATTGACACACCTTCTGCCTTACTTTATGCATAGTCTTATTCGGCAGGATGCGCCTCATTGACACACCTTCTACCTCGCTTTACAAACATCCCCCATTTGTTAATTTTATCTGGCAGGGCTCGCCTCGTCGCTAAACCTTCCGCCCTGCTATATGGAACTGTTCCCACAGCCTTCCCTCCTCCTCCCTCATCGCCATCTCACATATTCAGGCCATCAGCCCTCTTCTATCATACATTTGCTGGATGGCTTACCGTGGAACCTCCTCTTGAAAGGTTGCTGGCCTGTCAAAAGCTGCCATTAAGCATGGCTACCGTGGTCTCACTCGTCAGTCGAAGGTCTTACCAGCCAGCCAGCAAAGTCAATGGATTGAGGAAGTTCGAACCAAAAGAAGGCACAAAATATCAGGTCAGCCTTCATGACTTTTGTACCAGGCACAAATCCTTACTAGTGTTAGAAATGTCATCTGTTGATCGCGAGGCAGTCGAGAAGATGATCAATGACGTTGGCGTAGACATTGATGATGAACCCTACACAGCTCCACCAGGTGAAGAAGGCTTTGACATCAGCCATGAGGGCGGCAAATATGAAGCTTTTGAAGGCCTATCAGAGCAAGTCACTTCCTTGTTGCACGTGTGAGTATTGTCAGTACACAATGATTTTTCTGTTAACTTTCGTTTTCAGTCGCTATGTTGATTCTCGCACACGCCATGATCGCATTGAACTCCAAACAGAGCAGTAGCACAGCCAAATTGACCGATTGGTTGATGCCTATCTGGACTACCGTGTACGTGATCGTGGTGATGGAATGCCCTGCATTGCAAATACTGCCCCGGCCGTTGCAGGTAGTGATTGCCTGTCGCTGACCGGTATCGATCTCATTGATCTGTTTGGTATGTCTATTTTGTTCTGTTGTACTTGCCTGACCTTTTGCAGGTCGTGAACGGATGTCATTGCAACCTCAACCATTGCATTGCTATCCCAATGAGACGCTCATTCACCACGGTTATATGGGGTGCGCTCCTCTATTTCCGACAGTGGCAATTTCAATCCGTACCCTCGCAAATTATCGTCAATGCCACCGAACTTGTCCTTGATTTAGTATTCAGGCACAGTGCAAGGCGCTGTACCATCTCCATGATGTAGGCCTTCGTATGTGTCATTCTTTATCTCAGATCCAACATTGTATTATAGATGCTGTATCGACCATATCTTAATTCCCAATTCTCCGACACCTATGACATATACCTTGAGATTTTAAATCGTGTGGACCACCGCCTGAATGAAGCGCTTCATCGCAACACGCCCAATTGGCGTCTCCTCAATGCATGTCCATGCTGTTCTTACAAACTCGAAGATGAGCCACTGTTAGCATTCAAGTGGCTTGCCTCTATTGATGGCAACAACAGCCTCAAAAGATGGGCGTCCTCTACTTATGGCCTTACCGCACGGGAAGATTCTCGCAAGCCTCATTCTGACTACTGGGTTGATCAAACGACTGTTGATGCATTCAAGGATGAAGTTTGAAGATCAGCGGTATGTCAATAATACATGTGTGTCGCAACTGTAAGCTAACTAAGGTAGCCGAGCAAATCAAGTCTAGATCGACAAGATGACTGGGAAGACTTGGTAACTGTGCCAGTGGAATCTGAGACTAGCTTCAATTGTACAGAACGGTGGCAAAATGCTGGACCTGAGCAGCAGAAGAAAATGTTTTCTGTTTTTGACGAGTCTGGTATTTTCATTGCGGCATGCTGGCACAGATTTGTACTTCTCGCCTGCGATATGGTGCGCAGTGGTGAACTGTAGGTTCTAGTTTCGTTATCTATGCATTTCGCTAAATTGAACCTTAGGGCAAAATATCCCTTGGCTCTGATGAACCAGTTGCTGTCCGTTTTTGGTGTGAATGGCAGATGCGCTTATGATATTGGTTGTGCGTTCACGAAGACTCTAGCTAACAGCAGTCTTGGTCCCCTCGCCCAAAGCCTTAATTTGCGCATGATGGTTGGTGCGTTCCATGGTCATGCTCATAACCGAAGGTGCCAATTAGATTGGCACCCAATGTATATCAAAGGGACTGGGCTGACCGAGGGTGAGGGATGTGAGCATGTATTCTCATCTTCAAACGATCTTGCACGAAGCACTAGACACGCCTCTCCATTTCATCGCCATCAAACGATCGAGGAGCATTTCACCTTCTGGGACCAAGATAAATATGCAGTGTTAAGTACATCTCATTTCGTAGACAGCCAATACTTGATCAACTAATAGCATTGACAGGCATCTTTTTACGCAACCATTACAAAGAAGCACTAACCCTCATACACACACTCTCTGCCGAACTGTCGGCCGTTAAACAAGCTCTCAACCTGACTGACGCCGACTTTGCTCAGTTCCATACCGAGGAAAGATCATATCTTGAATCTCTTCAAGAACAGCCCCTCAGTGACCGACTTCAAATTCGCTATATTCAGGTTCTTGATGACCTAACTGAATGGCAGTGAGTTTGACTGGTTGGCATTGCATGTTCTTCCTCCCTCACTTAGTTCATAAAAGGTTAGAATGGAACAAGGCTCGAGAGGCTGCCAATCAGGCACTGACAGGCGTCGCTGTTGGTGACATACATCAAATTAATGCCATTCTTAGTCAAGCCTGAATTCGTGTCGACACTGCTTACACTAAACTCCAGCACGCTGAAGCTTTCACTGCCCATATCGAGAGTCAGCTCACAATCGAAGAGCGATGGACAGTCGGAGGCGATGAATACAACAAGTACAAGGATGAGGTATCGCTCCAGAAGTATCGTGTAGCTCTTGATGAATTAGAGCGTCTCGTGGTCATGCGATTATTTGAACTATCCAAACTCTCACTTTCAGGAACGGGTAAGCAAATGGTGTTGTGTTCGACGGAAGCTGATCACCATTAGCAGGGTACAAATTACGGCAACAAATTGGAAAGGCGTTGCAGAGACGTTCAGATGCAATTCAGAATGCCATCAACAAGTATAATGTGCAAGCTACTGCACTTAATCCTCCCCGACCACGCTTATCATGGAAGGACATAGCTGATTATAGTTTCCTGGGCGAGTTTGATGTTCTCCGATATTCGCGCACTGACATGCGTGAACTTGACTGGGCCAAGCCTACGCATCGAGAAGGCTCAGTCAAATTCTTCAAGCTTCGCCGTGCGTATGAAGAAGTTGAGCGTCTCAACATTGAAGTTCGTCGTCTGCGGACTGCCATTCATGATGAAGGCGCACAGATATCTACAACCATCAATAAACTCCTTAACTCGAATTCTCCGCTGGGTCAGGAGCTGCAGAAGCGCTGGAAACTGCGTTCCGCAGTTAATTCAGTACATATATTCCAGCTAGATGAGATTGAGGCGCAACCTGGATTCTCAGGTATTTGAGGTCATGGACGACGGATTGGCTCCTTGGTAGAGAACAAGTCTGGTGCAGTAGAGTGTTCGAACCATCAATCTGCCACTGGTGCATTCGTCTTTCAGGTGTTGAATATATTTATGATGTCAAATCGATCACTCCCCAGATCACAATATTGTCGATGACATCGCTTTGGGGCATGCTACGGACCTTATGGAGCATGAGGAACAAATACAGACTACCCAGGCCATTGCAGATTATATATCAACCATTGTAGATTAGTAGACTCGATGTTTCGAATACAATTACACTTTCGCCTCTATCAGCATCAGTCTATGAACCAGAACGACAGCGAAATCCTCAGTTTTACCTTCACCTCTATCAGCATCAGTCTATGAACCAGACCGACCACGAAATCCTCAGTTTCACCTTCACCTCTATCAGCATCAGTCTATGAACCAGACTGGCAGCGAAATCCTCAGTTTCACCTTCCCTCTATCAGCATCAGTCTATGAACTGGAACGACGGACACAGCACATATATATTCTAGGATCGTGTATCCAGATTCAGGTATGTTGTACGTAGACGACTTTCATTAAGATAGCCGCTTTCGACTTTACTAGATATCAAGATAGGCGCCGCTACAAGTAATGCTTTACTTGGTCTTCGCATCCCACCTCAACCGCTACAATGTGTACGACTACTCGTTCAAAACCACGCTCTACAGATAATTCAAGCACGAATGAGTTGAGCTATTGTCCCCCACGTTTCACGCCTGCTGGACTAGCAGCTCTCTACTCCAACTTGAACTTTGCGCTAGGGTTCAGTAATGGAGAGTGTCAAGCAGCTGCTCGTGCACTACTTAGAAATGAGTCACATCTTGACGGCACACACTACCACACAAAAACACTCAGTGGTCTTCATCCTGCTTATATAGCCTTCAACAAGATCCCATCGTCCACGGAGAGGCAGAGTTTGACTCAGGAAGAATTCGTCGAGACGGCTCTTGAAGACGTGTTTGATGCAGTATGTACCATGAATATCTTATGCTGAACCTGACTTAGCACCATCCCAGCTTGCTACTCAAGACCGTCTTGATGGCGGGTTGTCTCTTCTCATTCGCTGCCCAGGATCTCATTTCACAGAAACTACCACTCCCGATCGTATTGCAGTAGACCTTTACATCACTCCACGAGAACTGCGTGAGGCGCCCGATCAAATTGGTGGAGACGTCTCTGTTCTCGTCCAGGCATTCTGCGAGGAGTTTGCGATGCCCCATCTTAGGCGTTTTATGGAGCGTTGCAGTATAGAAAATATCACACCTCCCAACCAATGTATGTTCGGATTCATTTTTTTTTATCTGCTTCTGACATATTCAACTACTACAGATCCTGCAACTCCAGTGAACCCAACTGGATCCCCGTCGTTACCTGCACCATTGTGCCCTACTGGGGCTCGAATTCAGTGTTCAGCTCACTCTCCCAGACAGTTTCAGCGCGACTTCGTTATTGCTGCTTTGTCCAAGTCACGCATGCCACCAAACCCGAAGTCAGCGGCTGTGAAGCACGCCACGGCCTTGGCTTCTTCAGGCTCTGTCGGAAGCCCCAAGATAAAACAGCGTCGAAACGCTGATGCTTTCTTGTTGTCTGGGACAAATGCTGTACCAGACCCTAAGGTTTTCGCTCCCCTGCTTAGCATCGGTCCGAATACTGATGCTATGCTTGATCGCTTCAAAATCGGTGATGAAGCGATCTTGAAACTTCGTGACCTCATTGTTACCGTGCGCAGTAGCCGGTGGGAAGTAGTCTTAAGGTCCCCCAAATGGGATCTCACTTATGAACAGGCAGCTAATTTGACGAAGGCCCTCCATGCGGACCTGAGTGGCGCTCCATTAGGCAGCATCAAAAAGGTATGAAGATCAAAGTATTTATTTAATGTAACTGAATTGTATGCACGCCCCCAGACTTCGATGCTACTATCTGTGATTCTCAAGGTGCTTGGCACACTTGTTTTAATTTGCGCGCTCTGTTTTTTTAGTCTTGTTTTATTTTTCTAGATCATGACGCCCCTTGTCCTTTCATAAGTGCGCGCACCTGAAGTTCTAGGGTGCTTTGATCTTCAACCATTAATGTAGATATGCGTTAGTTTGTTGATTGACTTTCATGTCGTTATTTCGTTTCTCAGGCTCTGAAGTATATAAAGTGGCTTACAATGAATTGTTTTGTTTTCAGTGTGAAGTCATGCCTAATAACAAGACAACAAGTCGCCGTTCGCAAGGTTTATCTCAGTGTCGTCCAAAGGTCATCCTCAGCAAGGAAGCTAGAGCTCTTCTCACCTCCCAGCGTCGCCAAAAATCTAAGGGTTTCAAGACAGCACTCAATGATGCTTGGCTCCATATCGACGAAACGGTGAAGACAATCGCCTTGTCTCACCACAAGAGTATCCGACGTGTCGCAAACGACTTGTATATGGGCCATGGAGGGCTGCGCTTCAAGCGTTCGAAGTCGAACACCTGGAATGCATTTTGCTGGAAGAAAAATCAGGAGGCGAAGGATGACAATGGTATGATGCATTTCTTGCTTTGTTCGAGTATTGACAGCGTAATTAGCTCAAACTAGCTCCGGAAAAGGCGTACTGCAAGATCTTCTACATAACTACTCCAATGAATATCCTGAGCTCTCTCAGGATGAAAAAAACCATCTTGTCAAAGAATACGAGGAGAATAAGCTTCTCAAGTCCAAAGGTATTAGAATCTCAATGAAGTCCAAGATTAACGATGTCACCCAAACACTGAAGGCTATTGAGAACAAGGTGCTTTTTTGTGCTATTGAGTCTATGCAGCGGCTGATGGAAACTTAGTTGAATAGTCTTAAGTGTCACACCGGCGCTGAAACAATTCTTTACACAGTGTGGGGCTCTACTAACATCCCACTACGAGGTATAATATTTGCCACCGAAGGTGTCAATGATTTCATGGCATCGGTAATGAATATTGATGACCAGCACCTTGTCAGCAAGATGGAAGGTTTTGCTATCCAAGGCATGTGAGGTGAGTTCATCGGTATTGCTATTTCATCGTACCATACTTAAATTATTTGGGCAGGTGCCGCCCACAATTACAAGGACTGCTGTTCGGAGAAGCGGGCATTAATAAGACAACAAATCAATCGCGCACTTCGTACGTTTTTAAAAAAATTCAGATCCATCAGATCATGCCTATATTTGCTTTAGAGGAAATCACTAAGGTACCCAAGGCAACGATGCAGTGGGCGAACTACTGGCGCAACGTTGTCCAACGTTATTGCGTCATCTGTGAAGGTTGGCCCACCCACATCCCATTCAAAAATCTTAGCGAAGCTTCTACTTCCCTTCCCAAGCTGCAGATGCTCCATGACATGTGGAAGAACAAGCTGATTTCATGGAGACTCCTCGACGAGGATGAATATCAGCGGCTCCTTCAAGAGCACAACAAGAAGGTTAATACTGGAGAGATAGTCGAGCCCTCCCGTCGGCCTCGCTCAGACAAGGGGAAAAAACGCGTCTGACCAGCGGAGGAACCTTCCATTCCTCATCGCAAGAAGGTATACAAAAGCCTAGACACTATTGAGAGTAGTGATGAAGAGGTCAATGCACCACACACAGGCACTTCGGCGCCTTCACCCTCAGCGCCTTCGCCCTCTTCTGTCCAACCCTCTATGTCTACTTCAGCACCTTCGTCTTCGTCTCCCTCTGCGTCTACTTCGGCTCCTTCAACATCAACTGCTTCTGCCAGTACCTGATATCATGACACATACAGATAATCTTGATCCCTCGCTTACAAACTTCGATTTTGACATCAATCCAAGTAGTTCACCAGTATGATATTGCAAACACTTCGAATACATATATTGCTACAAACTCCTTTTCACTTCACTGCTGTTCTCATTCAATCCAAGTTGTTCGCCAGTTATGATATTGCAAGACCATCTTGCTTTGGAGTACAATATTGCGAGAAGGACGACAGCCTGAATATGTGAGACGGCGATGAGGGAGGAGGAGGGAAGGCTGTGGGAACAGTTCCATATAGCAGGGCGGAAGGTTTAGCGACGAGGCGGGCCCTGCTGGATAAAATTATGAAATTAACAAAAGGGGGATGGTCCTAAAGCGAGGTAGAAGGTGTGTCAACGTACCTAACACCAAACAGTGCCATAACTCTCAGTGTACATGTCGTCTGCGAAATGGAGGAGGAGGCGAGACTGTTGAATGACAGTCAGTACATAGTTAGTATTAATAGATGTGGCAGCAACGTACCTAACACATAATAATATTATATAACCCTCAGTGTACGTGTCATCTACGAAACCGAGGAGGGGGCGAGACTGTTGAATGACTGTCAGTACGTAGTTAGTATTAATAGATGTGGCAGCAACGTACCTAACACATAATAATATTATATAACCCTCAGTGTACGTGTCGTCTGCGAAACCAAGGAGGGGGCAAGACTGTTGAACGACTGTCAGTACGTAGTTAGTATTAATAGATGTGGCAGCAACGTACCTAACACATAATAATATTATATAACCCTCAGTGTACGTGTCGTCTGCGAAACCGAGGAGGGGGCGAGACTGTTGAACGACTGTCAGTACATAGTTAGTATGAGTAGACATGGCAGCAATGTACCTAACACCGAACAATGCTATATAACTCTCAGTGTGCGTGTCGTCTGCGAAATGGAGGAGGAGGCGAGACTGTTGAACGACAGTCAGTGTGTAGTTAGTATTAGTAGACAGGGCAGCAACGTACCTAACACCAAACAATGCTATATAACTCTCAGTGTGCATGTCGTCTGCGAAATGGAGGAGAAGGAGAGACTGTTGAACAACAGTTAGTAGGTACTTGGTATTGGTAGGAACGGAAGCAACGTACCTAACACATGATAATGCTATATATCTCTCAGTGTGCGTGTCGTCTGCGAAACGGAGGAGGAGGCGAGACTGTTGAACGACAGTCAGTGTGTAGTTAGTATTAGTAGACAGGGCAGCAACGTACCTAACACCAAACAATGCTATATAACTCTCAGTGTGCATGTCGTCTGCGAAATGGAGGAGAAGGAGAGACTGTTGAACAACAGTTAGTAGGTACTTGGTATTGGTAGGAACGGAAGCAACGTACCTAACACATGATAATGCTATATATCTCTCAGTGTGCGTGTCGTCTGCGAAACGGAGGAGGAGGAGAGACTGTTGAACAACAGTCAGTAGGTACTTGCTATTGGTAGGAACGGCAGCAACGTACCTAACACCAAACAGTGCTGTAACTCTCGATGTACATGTCGTCTGCGAAACGGAGGAGGAGGCAAGACTGTTGAACGACATCAGGTCATTAGTTAGTAGGTACTTGGTATTAGTAGACGCGGCAGCAACGTACCTTGCCAACACCAGAGTCACCGACGAGAGGCGACAAACAAAGGGAGAAGGGGTGACAAACAAAGGGAGATGAGCACTAGAACCGTTGATTTTGTCAAGGCCGATGTCCAGAACCAAGCCTACATGTCGCTGACAGCCTCGACATCACAGACAATGATGAGGGAGGGGAAGGAAAGTCGTGGGAACAGTTCGTATAGCGGAGCGGATGGTTTAGCGACGAAACGGGAACAGCCGAATTAGCATCGGGGCGGAATGTACACGGAACGGAACCTACCTAGTTTCCCCGAGGCTTGTATGTAGATATATCTAAGGACGTGCAGGATTTGGGGCAAGGGTTATGGCTGGTGTCGACGTTTTAGCGCAAATGACTATTCTAGTAATTGACGGTACATGTATTTGTCCTGTATTAGTAAAGCTACTTATTGGGAAGGCCAGGTGAACGACCGGTCACAATCGGTCACTTGTGACCCGACCGTCGTTTTTTCCGGTTTGAAACGATACTTCCCATGGAGTGGGAGGAGGGTTTTGTCGGATCCAAATCCCCAGGCACCTATACCTCGATGCGTGGGAACACTTTCGAAAAAACTGTACAGTTGATTTTGAGTTGATTGATCATGATCATGATAGATACACTAGATGATGATTTCGTACAAGTTGTCAATATACTTCACATTCGTCAACAAAACTCGAGGTCTATCGTCTCTATAGCTAAACTTGTGTGTATGTCTTTTCGGTTTCTTTCTGTGTGCTTGTTTTATTGACCATATTCAGAATGTCTGTGTTTCTCTCGACACACCCCAGTACGGCACCTTGAGTACTCGATGCTAAAGATTGCCCACCTCACAACATCCTTCATGATATACAATCATATCCTCTGTTTTACTATGCCTTGTACTACCCACAATATCATAACCCTATATATGCAACTGCCGAACTCTGTCTGTTCATCTGGATGACATTTCGATGACTTTCACTCGCGCGCATTTCGAGTCTGCTGCATATGTGCACTGTAGTGTATTCAAACGCTTCAAGAATTATCAAGAAGCTGTTCAACAAGGCTCTCCCCTCCCAACTGCTGCCTTGTGCAATTATGTCCAGACTAAGAGATGATCCTCGATGGTTTTCCTATGGTGCAGTTCACTTATGTGCCGCTACTTTTGTGCAAAATTTCTAGGGTCGTGAGAAAAAGTCCCGGGAACTTTCTGTCTTGTAAAAATGCTTAGATTGATGATAGGAATAAATTCTCAAGAGTGATAGTTCATTGGATGAAATCTGAGTGAGATAAATTTTCGGACATGGCTCGAATTGGCGGTGAGGCTAAGATACCCACAAAATTGGGGTAAAACAAGTCAAAAAGCCCCAAAATTCCCTCATGTTTATGTTAATGCAATACTGAATATTAAATTTCCAAGCTTTCAAGCAAATTTTTCGTGTCTTCAGTCCAGCCACCCTTGAAGTATGCACACTGTCAGCTTCCTATAAACTGTTAGGCTAGTAAATTTAGCCCCTTTGTAACAACTCCACATTCCGGATACTTGAATTTAATACATTCCCCCGTCTATTCCAACAAGACTTGAGTTGTAAACTAAAACTGAACAGTAACTCAAGTACACTTTCTATATTTGGACTAGGGCTAGGGTTGGGCCGGGTTAACCTTCAATTTGGCGGTTGCCCCAATGTAGCGGCGCATAAGTGAACTGCACCATACACTGATGCTTGCTGTACAGAAAATTTGTCTGCTTTGTCCGCGCCTGTTCTGCGTGGTGTTGCTCGGCGTATTGGTACTAAAAGATCCGACGCGCGAAATAAAGAACGTAGTGTCGATGCAATTGCATCTCTTTTCGCTTCTCGACGCACAGAGCTCGCAAGCATGTCAGATGATATCCTCTTCAAGAGTCTCTTGACCGCATCAGTCCCACCTGCTTGTACAAGATCACACTTTACTTGCTGCTGAGTTTCAGAACTTGTACGGTCTCGAGGTGGCAACTGCTCTACGTACCCCTCCTATCATCAGCGCATCTCCTGCTCTCGATCCAGCCGCTGTGCAAGTCTCTAAGCCATGTCTTTACAGTGGATTTCAGCATCTGTTGATGATATTCCTCGCCGTTTAGAGAAGCTGAAACGCACTGACTCGGACATCTAGACATGTATTCCACGATTAGCGCAACGCTATCGCACACTCTACAACAAGCTCTCTCATCGAAAAACGTGTGATGCACTCGTTAATCATGCCCGGCAACGCGCACTACACCTATTTCATGCTGGAGCAAGTGTTTTGGGTGACGTTTATCTCACATATTTTCCGTTCTTGAGCTGTTGTTTACTCTCAGATAAGGTTGTTTTCCGTCAGATTTTTGCTCATGAGTTTGGCGTGCTCATTACTGGACGTTTGTCACAGGAAATTGTCTCGCGCTCTGTCAAGGACATGTCAGTCCGACCAGAATGCAAACAGAATGCGCTGGTAGAGATGAGAGATATTTGTACAGATCGAGAGCGGGAATGACTGATACCTGTTTCCAAAGCAGTCATTTCGGCGTATGCAGTTGCTGTCATGTGCAGCCTACACAAAGAAAGCTCTCCATCATGATTATCCCAAAGGTAAAAGGAAGACTACTAACGAGCTCGGAGGTCAGTCACCTGCTAAGAACTCAAAGTTATCGACAGAGAGCCATGACATCTTTGACATTGAGCTGGAGACTGATGATGATTAGCCTGACTCGAGTCACTCGACTACTATTGTCAAATTTCAAGTAGTGCTGCATCTGATTTGCGAAGCGCCTGATTGTTATATCGATAGACTGTTTACTACCAATTCGTTGTCATTTCTTGAAGTTGAAGTCGGGGACTGGCGCTTCCCAGCGCCGCTACGATGTGTGAGTACTGATACATAATCCGTACTAAAAATACCTGAAAGAATTGGTCAGGACGGCGTTAGAGAACCGTTGTCAAAGGATGTACGACTCGCAAGCAAGCGAGAACAAACATCATGACCAGGAACAAGATGCGAAACATTCCATGATTAGCCTGAGATCGCGGCGCTTGGCGATCACAAAGATGTTGTTGGGACAGCTCTAGATCTCTGGTCAAACCTCTACGGAGACAATCTTTCAGTCACGTTGGAGTGTTTTATCGGGTGCGTATGTTGACTTCATTACTGCGCAGCATCTCTGATCCCCATCGTGTTTGTCTTTCAAAGTTATAGAAATTCGACAATAGACGTGCCAGCCAATGGAAATCTCTGCGTCAATACTTGGGAGACTCAAAAGTACTCGCGCCGAGGACTACGTGGATGTACGAAGAGCGCAGGATCGATAATACACAGAAAATTATCATTTTCAGCGACGGGTTGGATTTTATGTAAGAAGGCGAAGGAGTTGAATGAGCAGTATCAGTTGCCTGGGTTCAAGTGTACGTCGTCACCCAATTTTGGCTGCCTTTCGTGGTCTAATCGCACGTTGGAGCGGGCACAGACTGCAAGGGAACCCAAGGTCAAACCTCTATGGCAGGAGGCTGCGGCTCTATCTATCGAGGACCGACTACGACACGCAGGACCAGTCACTACCGACTGCTCCTGCTCCTGCGCCAGGATCCCTGGCACTCCCGACCTGATCCGTTCCGCCAGAGCGCCCCGCTACAACGTGCAAGTTTGTTTGGTATCGGAATTTGGCTGACGAACGACTTTAAGAAGAAGAATAGTGGATATGAGGAACAGAGCAAGGCGCTGTACACAGTGATTAAACTTGGGTCAATTGATGGGAAGGAGTGTGTTAAGATTAGCTATAGTGATAATCGATGATATTACGGAGGTGAGATATATCGTGATTCTTGTTTTTGTTTTCTCACTAATGGTCATGTGCGTGTTTTTTTATATACAAAATACAAGAGTTCCAGAAACTGTGGAAAAGGCTAGAAAGATATATCAGATATCGGTCTCGTAGACCTCGTCGACTGTGTGAGTGATGGTATTTTGTGGATGAGAATTTGGATTGACGATGGGATGCCGTTGTCGTGTCACTTTATTGGAATAATTAGCAAATCCAGACAGACGTTTTCAAGGCCTTGTCAAGGGCGTTTAAGCAAAATCGAAGCTCAACGTTCAACGTTCAACGATGGCGTGCCCTCGTGACCGTGTGGTAGAAATTTAGAATTACTGTAGCATGCTGAACGTGCATATAACGAGGATTACTTCCGTCTCTTGAAATCTATTCCAGAGTAGATAGGTAACATCGACAGTTAGCAGTCCTGACCTCCAAGTCAGATAGGCAGTATCAGCGGCATACCTACGGACAGCTTCAGATCGCGACTATTATAGAAAAGCTCCTACTCAATTTTCAACATTGCAGCATCGGAGCCAGTGGAATAAAGATCATTGAGGCGAGTTTCTCACACCATTGCTGGAAAAGTATGCAATCGTGTTTATGAAGACAGCTTTTGAGAGGTTGCGATGCTCGAAAAATGATGGCCTGCCAGTGACGCATCGCTCTCGTTCACAGCATTTTCGGCCGCCTATGCAGTTCCGGATGAGTCCATCGTGAGGTGTGCTCGGAATGAAGTTGTGATGTTGATTGCGTCTGGCAGAGCTCTCAGAGTAGTCTACCTGAGGGACCACTTGATAGGCACTGAAATTTCGGGGTATACGGCAAGCGTATTTCCTCCATTATAATTCTTCAAGAGAATATAGAGATATAATCAGGGATTTGCTGTGAACAGAATGAGAGCATTAATATATGATGCACAGCTGTAGAGGGGCAGTACTTGATGATGCGATACGCAGTGGTGCCGTGGTAAGTACTACGGAGCCAGAACGGATAAGCGCCCACATGAGATGGATTATAAATGAGCAGAAATCCATCTCGCGACACATACTAGGATCGACGACTACGGTAAGGTCCACAGGGTACGCTCCTCGTCAATTTCAAACGCTACTGACCGTCTATCTCGCTGTTTAGTGATATGTCAGGAGTGCTTGATGGAGCATAAAAGTATATCATACTGTGAGAAGGCGCGCGACGCCTGCGCAGACAACCGAACCGGTGCCAGCATACAAAATGCGAGTGCACACGAAGAAAGTGTCAGCAGTCGCGTTCTTCAAAGACGGTCGACGGGCCGTCACCGGTTCATGGGATCGCACCGTGCAAATTTGGGACGTGGAGAAAAGAGCATTGGTGGGAGGACCATTCGAGGGACACACTGATCGTATCAATTCAGTCGCTGTATCGCCAGACGATAGGCGAATTGCGAGTGGTGGAGACGATGGAGCCATCATCATCTGGGACGTTGATAGCAAGCAAATGGTACTCAAACCGCTGATGAAGCTTGAGCATGATACAGGTCGGGTTCGGTCGGTGTGCTTCTCCCCCGATGGAAAGAGACTCGCAAGCGGGTCATATGATAGAAGAGTTATTATATGGGATGCGAAGACTGGCGTTGTCCTCTCAACACTCTGGGATGGGAGTCTGGTGTGTTGTGTCGCCTTCAGCCCAGATGGGCTAAAATTAGCGTGCGGAACGTGGGGCAACATTCGGGTTTGGAGCAGCGATAACGCCGAGCTTCTGTTCGTCATAAACGCTCACCAGGATTTCGTTGAAAGTGTTGTGTGGTCGCCCGACGGCCAGCAAATTGTCTCTGCATCGTAAGATAGACATCAATCATATACATGTAGATCACATGACTTTTCGTGACTTTTTCACTATAATGCCTAAGGATATTTGTAGAGATACCTTTAAGAGAATCTGTTCCATCAGATTGTTCGCATGCATGGTGCGGGCAATCTGATGGAACAGAATTCCTTATTTTGCATTTTTGAAGGAGTAGTAGTCTGTATAGTGATCAAAGTAGTGACTGCCATGTTACATTGTGGCTGTACAGTGTGACAGTGTGCACCGACAGTTTGGCGTCGCCAAAACCATGATGCATTATGCCTCGCACAAGGCCTTCTCGAATTGCAAATCTGGGGGCAGAGTGCCCAAAATTTCAGTGTAAGAAGGGGGCCACATGTTGCTGCTGTCGAAGAATGCTCTACAACGAACCTGATTTTGTTAGTGTCAAGTCACTACTTGAGGTTGCTTGTGAAGCGCGTGGCTTTCGAGCAATCTTTTTCCCTAAGTTTCACTGTGAGCTCAATTTCATCGAGCAATGTTGGGGCTACTCGAAACGAATTTATCGCGAACTTCCCGCGTCGTCAAAAGAAGTTGATCTCGAACGAAACGTCCTTCAGTCTTTGGACTCAGTTCCACTGCTTGCCATTCGTCGGTGAGTCCTTGTTGTGAATCATGGTTCCATTGGTAGCATGCTGACACTATGATATGCTAGGTTTTCTGCTCGCTCGTTGAGATTTATGGATGCCTATAGAAAAGGGCTAAACGGCAAGCAAGCGGCATGGGCCTCGAAGAAGTATCGCGGTCATCGAGTTTTACCTGAGACAATCATGCGAGATTTGACGGATGCGGGTTTGGTTGACAACACTTGTTGAATTCATGTCCTAAACACTTGTAACATATTGTTAGTATACCTCGATAGATGATAGAAGCTTCAAGCGTTGTTATCTTTTCCTCGCGCGCTGAAGGTCACACAATGTAACAGAACGTCACAGGAATGTCACGTCATGTGATGTCGATGGGTATGAGTGAAGCCTATCTTATGACCAAACAGTCAAGTTTTGGAACTCGTCGAATGGAACCCAAATTGGTCAACCTTGCACCGGTCATACTTCCCACATCAAGTCACTTGCCATCTCTTTTGATGGCTCCTTCATTGCCACTGCCTCGCACGATAAGACTGTGCGCCTGTGGAGCACAAAATTACACAGGCAGATAGGACAGCCATTCGAACACACCGCACGTGTTTGCTGCGTCGCCATCTCTCCCAACGGAGAACTACTCGCGACTGGAGAGTATGATGGGAATGTTCAGCTCTGGTCGATCAAGAACACACTTTCTGCAACATTCGGGATGGATTCCTCATACTTGGCGCATCGCAGTAAGGTGAAGTTGGGACAAAACCTCTATGCGGAGGCCCTTGCGGACGCGGAAAAGGTGCGGACGATATCGTCATTATTTTCACATTTGTGATGATATTCATAGGTCATTGGGTTCAACCCTTCGTCTCATCTTGGATACGAATTGAAGTATGCAGCGCTTCGTGGAGCACAGCGCCATGATGATGCATTCGAGGCCTATATAATCATGCTCTCCAAGTTGGGTGATGCACCCGACCCACAAATGCGAGGTAAGCGCAAAACAACCCAAGGACCGACTTGAAGATGACTTACATTTGTTGCAGAGCTACGCCAGAAATACGTCGATCAGTGTGAAATAGAAGACGCTATTCGACGAGCCATTCACACCCAACTGAAAAATGCTCCACTTCGTCTGATCAACACCTCTACTGGACGTTTGTATGATCGAGACACACAGATTATCGCATTCACGGGGAGTACAGAGTACAAAGAGCTTTTACATTCATTCGACATGTATGGGACCCTCCAAACTGGGTTCATTAAAGAAGCGGTCGCGAAGTACTTCAGTTGGGTCATGTTGTCCCATAGGTGGGAAACCAAGGAGCCGCTACTGCACGACATTCAGGGCAGGGACATATACGACTTAGATCCGGTTGGAACCGTGGTGAAGTTGCAGAAGTTCTGCAAAGTCGCTCGCGACACGGGGTATCGCTGGGCGTGGAGCGATACATGCTGCATTGACCAGTATAACAACGCCGAGCTCCAAGAATCAGTCAACTCCATGTTCATCTGGTATCACTCCTCAGCACTTACCATCGTCTACCTATCGGATGTCCCGCCTTCGTCAAAGTCGGGCGCGCTCGCAAACAGCAGTTGGAACACGCGAGGATGGACCGTTCAGGAGTTCCTCGCTCCTAAAATTGTTCTCTTCTACCAAGCAGATTGGACTCTGTATCATGACGACCGCTCACGTAACCACAAGGAGTCAGTCAGTATCATGAAGGAGTTGGAGCGTTCAACTGGCATAAATGCGTGGGCGCTCGTCGACTTCCATCCGGGGACAAGAGATGCCCGAGAGAAACTGCGATGGGCGTCAGGTCGTGACACCACGAGGGAGGAGGACATCGCCTACTCTTTGTTCGGCATCTTTGATGTCAACCTTCCTGTTATCTACGGAGAGAAAAGACAAAAGGCGCTCGGATGACTCTTGCAGGAGATCATAGCTCATTCGGGCGATATCACAGCTCTGGACTGGGTGGGACAATCATCCAACTTCAACAGCTGTCTGCCAGCCGACCTTTCCTCATACAAGGCTCCGTCGTGTACGCTGCCATCTCTATCCGAAGACGAGATACAGAATTCAGTCTCCGCGCTGCGAAATACTGTGGCTGTGGAGTCGGCTTCGAAACTGTATGCCACTCTTGAGAACTTCGGCGTTCCTCGTTTCGCAAACGCCAGACTGCAATTGCCTTGCATCGCATTCCCTCTCACGGAAGTCAGGCTGAGTCCTGGTGGAGACGGGGCCAAATGTTTCACATATGGAGTCAAGGCAGACGGGCTACAAGACCTGCTGGTCACAACGGAAGATAGGATTGTTCAGTTCACGCCTGCAAGGCGTACTCGGCAGACATTCCTGCTCGTCCGTCCGTGGAATCGGTATGATCTCGAGTTGGTCGACTTTACAGACGAGTCGCAGAGCGTGGACGGTTTGCCTGATGAGCATGGAGATGATGAGCTGGTTACCAGAAGGTTGAGGTTGCTCGTTCGCCTTGGACAGCCTTTTGGCGCACTTTTGCTAGCACAACAGCGTGGTGGGGAGTATAAGAGAATAGCTTCGGATAATGAAATCATCGTGCAAGTTAGGGACATCGCCTCTGTTGTTGACATGATGGACATCAAGACACTGGAGATATTGTAGCTAGGATATTGCGTCAAGTTCATCCTAGTTCCTCGCGCCTCCCCTTACAGTAAAATTGCTACTAATAATTGAAGTCATCGGCGTCAAGTTCCTCGCGCTTCTCCTAGGCCGTGTTCCCGGCGTAGTAGTCGAATTTGGTTCTTCAAGTTCCTTGCGCTTCTCCTCGCCCCTCTTCCCGTAGTGGGAGTCACATCGGCGTTAAGTTCCTCGCAACATCTAGCAGCAAGTTACGTTTATCAACCTCCGCATACTGATGAGGTATAAATACTCACTGGAACGTTTCGTGATGCCAGTGGCTCAGGAGTTTCAGATTGCATCAGGTGCTGCCTTGGATTCACTTGTCCATACTAGTAGCTATCGATTGTAGTCAGACGGCAAGGCTTTCAGTTTCATACAGTACTGGCGACATGGTGCTTCACTAGGCTATGAAATACCATACATTACAAGATGAGCAAGTTGTAAGCACTGGTACCTGTTGGTGCCGCGTGTCGAGGAGAGTTGGAAATATGTGAAGGCTGGTGTAAAAACTATAAGACTACTGTAGAATGATACAGAACGTAACAAAAGTAGGTGCGAAGATACTTCTCTACGTGATAGTCATCAGACTAAGTATAGTTATGCTATCGTAGAACAAGTGAACAGGCATTTAGAACGTATCAACACTCGAGAAGCTGGGGAGAACTCTTGGTGGACGAACACGGGTACCAAAGCTTTCGTTGCCGCCCTTCATTGGGCTGCATGTTGACGGATTAACACTGTGTCACTGAGAGAATTACAAGGGGCTTCATAAAGTGGAAAATAAAAACTGAATCTAGATCAAAGCAATACCTGCAGCATGCGGTCAGATATTTGGGTGCTGAATTGAGAAATATTAGAAAAATGCATACCTTTGCAAGTTTCTGCCCTTCGGATAAGATATCAAGACAAGACCGCAGACCCTTCAAACACCACTGCCATTCTAGCCAGGAAAGGAGGTGACGATTCCAGAAAGCATGGAATTTACGGTTGAGCGTGTCATCCCGTGCATTTGGAGCACATGAGAGATGAATAGTCCAGTTTTGACAGGCATACTTGAGAGCGTCGGAAGATAATCGACTTTTTTGCTGCGCTTTGTGTGCGATAGTCATGAAGGCGTTCATAGCATGGATGATCTCCCTGTTTGGTAGATGATGTGTTGATAATGCAGAGACGGAATGATGCTGGTGGTTTAACACCATCAACACCAGCAACAATAAGAAATCCGGCAAGGTTTTGAACTGCTGGATAACTTGGAAGGCTAGCGGTAAAGACAATTCTGGAACGATAGTATACTCGCTGATTGCTTCCAACGTACTCGAGAATTCTTCCATAGTTACCCAGACAGACGCCGCGGGAGTGAATTGCCACGCTTGGCCATGGGGCGTCTGCAACCAGTCTCGTCCTCCCTGGGTTTGCAGCCAGTCTCGTCCTCCCTGGGTTTGCAGCCAGTTGTGTGCTCCCTGGGTCTGCAGCCAGTCTCGTCCTACCTGGGTCTGCAGCCAGTTGTGTGCTCCCTGGGTCTGCAGCCAGTCTCGTGCTCCCCGGATCTGCAACCAGTGTCGTACTCCCTGGGTCTGCAGCCAGTCTCGTCCTCCCTGGGTCTCCAGCCAGTCTCGTCCTCCCTGGGTCTCCAGCCAGTTTCGTCCTCCCCGGGTCTGCAACCAGTCTCGTCCTCCCTGGGTCTCCAGCCAGACTCGTCCTCCCTGGGTCTCCAGCCAGTCTCGTCCTCCCTGGGTCTCCAGCCAGTTTCGTCCTCCCCGGGTCTGCAACCAGTCTCGTCCTCCCTGGGTCTGCAGCCAGTCTCGTCCCCCGGTCTGCAGCCAGTCTCGTCCCCCGGTCTGCAGCCATTTTCGTCCTATCCTAAACCAGTGTTCTACTCCCTGGGTCCTTGACAAGTCTAATACGCTCTGAAGGTCTAGCATCTCGCAGGTCTCCGTCTCCCACTCTAATCCTGCGTTGGTCTGCAGCCAGCGTCCTCCCCAGGTACGCAACCAGGCACACCCGTCCTCGGTCCCCAGCCAGACACTCCCATCCTCGGTCCCCAGCCAGACACTCCCATCATTGGTGCCCAGCCAGATACTCCCACCCTTAGTCCCCAACCAGGCACTCCCGCCCTTGGTCCCCAGCCAGGCACTCCCATCCTTAGTTCCCAGCCAAAATTGTAAATCTGAAGCGCGATCTCCCCGAAGCCATAGTATACCGATAAGGACCGACAGTGGCTCCGGTGGCTGAACGAGGAACCCTAATGAGTCCTTTAATTTTTTGGGGTCCCCAGGTTGCACGGCTTGGCTCTCCTTCTTCAGTTCTAAGAGCGCATCCAAGAGGTCTGTTCTTTCAGGAATCTCTTTCATCATCAAGCAAAGAGAGGAATCAGCGAGTAGTAAATGTGGTGATGGCATATCGCGCACTTCAGGGAGGCTGCAGTTTGAGGGGTCGGAGACATAATCACGAATGGACGAGTGATATATATTCACGGGGAAACTGGTGTCGGTAGGAATAGCCATGATAGACCGTAGCTGCGCTAGCGTTGCCTCGGCATCACAGCCCTGACCAGGGCCAAGAAGTTTCGAGATTTGTGACAGCGGCAGAGGATCCGCAAGTGCAGCGACAATGGACAAGTGCAGGTACGCCCGCTTTGGATCGGCACATGTGGAGAGGATACGGTCGTATAACTTGTACACCTCCGTTCCTGCTAGCAGCTCGCTCGTCAGTTCGAGCATCAGCTGTAACCGATCGCCGGGATCCTTGTATCCATCGTCGACAATAAACTTCATCATCGTAGACGCCACGATGAAACGTCTGCCAGCTCGGCTCGCCAGCTTCGCAAGGTCACCCCTCGATGGCTGCGGGAAATCGGGATGGCGGTATTGCAGCTCTCCGAATGAATGCTCCAAAAATATATAGATGTCACTGTCGACGTCGGCACCGTCTAGCGAGATGATGGCAGCAGGACCCTCCCCAGAAGTTTTCACTGGTATCTCGCACACCAGCGGGCGCACCTCTTCGTTCTGAAAGACTTTACAGATATGCGGTTCCGAGCGACTCGTGAGCAGAATGTGGGTCACGGGCAGATCAGGCTCACGAAGAGCCCGTGCGAGGGAAAGGATGAGATCGGGAAGCTCGGGTTCCGATGTGCATTCATCAAGGGCATCGACAACAAACGACAAAGGCGGACATCCGCGCAATCTGAGTCGAAGTTTCCGGAGGGGTTGGAGAAAGAGAGCCTCCATCTGGTCGCAGAGAGGTGTGCCTGAATCTAGTAGAGCAGGATTGTCGCGGATAGCTCTGCTCACATCCTTCCGGATGCTGGGGAAATTGGTGGCAAGCTGGTAGACAAGTGTCGCAAAAAAATATCCGGTCGTGCAACGTTTCGTGTGCTTGCGCGAGAAAAAGAACGTCCCGGCTAGCCGCTTTTCGACGTTTGTCTCTTCTACCACTTTTAGACCTCTCATCCTCTCCGCTACTGTGAACGCAACAGCAGACTTTCCGACGCCAGCCGTGCCATGCAGCCAAACAAGTTTATTCTTCTCTGGGTCATCCAGGAATCCGTGGATGTGTTTGAGGAGATCCACCCGGGTCCCTTCCAAACATTTCGGGTGGGGATGACGTTCAGAGGAGTTATATTGAGCACCCTTGACAGCGACCTCGGACAGCTTCGCCCAAATTCCATGAAGAGCTGTCAAAGAGGTCAGAGAGCATGCGAGAGATAAGAAATGGAAGTACTGACATTGATCGTCAGTCATTGACGAAGGTTATTATATGCGAGATGCAATGAAGCAATTGAAAGTATTAGCTGGGTTCGAGAGTGTAGTTAGAGATAATATTGGCAATAGTTATCTGGAAAGGAAGACATACGAAGATTTGAATTGAAGCTTGTAAGTTGTGACAAGACTTGGGTCGCGGAAGGATCCAACTGTTGATTAATGGAGAGTGCGAAGCGTGATGGAGATGGGATGGACGGATGGATGTTTCAATCTATTCTGCTACGGAAAGCTCGATGGATGATTGTGGAATGCAGTTGAAGGGCAAGTAAGCGCTCGCCGTACAGTGCTTGCAGGGCTGCTGTGCGACCACACTGCTACACAGCCAAACATACGTCAGTAGTGCTTAGAAATCGAGAGAGATGTGTGTACCTCAGATATGTCACAGGCCCACGCTGCACTGCCTGCGACTGCTGCGGCAACTGCCGCGACCAGTACTTTGTCCTCTAAACGAAGTTCGAAGTTCGAACCACCATCGGAGTCGAGCATGTGCCGAATCCTTACATTTATATCCAAGTCCACGCTCACAATATTGTCACTGTTAGGCGGTATCATCAAGATTCACACAAGTAAGTACTCCTGGTCTGCAAGTCATGTCTTCCATATATTGTTTCAACGACTGTCTTCTTTGTCGCTAAACAATATTTCATATTACATTGTAGTCTGATCCCTCCATACAATGTTATTTGTCTTTCTTCCGCACGAGTGACTGCGCAGTCGCCGGCATCATCTCAAGACATGGTCAGTGCCACCTTTCTTCACTTCCGAGGTCCTGACGTGTCTTCAGACTCTTGCTCGACATTGTCGCTGTCACTGACATCTGGCCTGCGCTAGGGTGATTGTTAACTAGGACGAAATGGATGAGGCAACCACTGAACTTGTCACCAGGAGTTCAGCTTTCTTGTGGGATCACTGGGATGGGCTTCGCTCGTGTTTTTTTTTTACACATTCGTCCCTTCGAGACTTAACAGAACAGAAAGTACCTCGATTACGACGACGCCTCAGCTTCCCCATCTTCTTCTGAGTCTGATCCAGAGTAGGCAGCACGAGATGAAGCACTTGGGCTCGGCGGGGCGAAGCCGAAGGCCCGTCTTGTCTGACATGAATTAAAGCACATCAGACGCACCTATTAATGTGAATGGGTGATATACGAACGCATGCAAACTATGTCAGGTGGCCCCACTGCGGTTAAGGTATACGGCACTCTTCTAACTACAGCGGGGGTACCCCTTGTCGAGATGCTCCGAGGATGGACAACTACGGGTCGTCTCGAAGACCCATACAAGAAGCTGTGTATCAAGGAGAGCGAGTACATTAGTACGGGCATTTTGGAAGTGCATTACACGGACGAATATTGGGAGGGGCGATATACGGTGAGCCTCGTGTCTGAGAAAATGGGGTGCATGTGTGCTGATGTCTGAGTAGCTTCGCGATGGCTCTACCCTTTCTTCGAAACGTCAGCATACAGGTGTTCCTCTGCCACGTACTGCTGGAGGTCGATTACCCGATGACATTCCTGGAGGTTTGGAAACACGAGTTTTGACTTGCAGGGAAATATCTTAACGTGATGTGTGAATTTGTGGGATCGAGGTGCAAGCCGATCAGAAGCATTTAACGCAAAAGTCGCTGTCCATGGAAGATGAAAAGTGTGTTTCTTCATTGAGTTGAGTCTCTGTCTTTTTTCATGAACATTTTCAGGCTTTACAAATTCATCGAAGACGCGGATACACACACAAACCGCACCCTCTTACGTCTCCTGCTGCAAGATCAACAGCTCATACCTCGGCTCCGCTCTCTCAAGCGTTATTTCTTTTTGGCCTCCTCATCCTTCCTCACCCATCCCCTAGACCTTGCCTACAGGGCTGAAGAAGCCCGCGAAAGGTGTAAGTATCGTTAAGCTACAGGGTCTTCTCGACCTTGTACTTACATGGGGAAGATGCTGCGTTCCGCAAAGATGTGCGAGTCAGCATCGCGAGCAGCGGATTGTATGAATGATTATTCAAAGGCATCAACGTAAGCGGCGTTGTCGGCGGTGAGGAAGGCGAGGACGTACCAGATGAACAAGCAAACAAGGATCGCGACATGATAAGAAGCCCATGCTAGGTATATGCGTAAAGCCTTTGCACTACCGTCCTTGCTCATCCCAAACAGGCGATTGACGCCCTCACACTCGACTACACCGTGAAATTCCCGCTTTCACTCGTCATCTCTCGCAAAACGAGTTTGCGTTACTTGGTCCTGTTCCATTTTCTCTTACTCTCAAACATGTAGAACAGTTACTCGCATTGATGTGGATAGAAGGAAGACAAGTTGCTGTCGGTGTTCCGTGCCCAATCACCCCGAGTCCGAGTAGCAGCGACTGCGAGTTGCGTTCCTGAGCTTACATGCTCGCTTTCACTCAGCAAATACTTTCACGACATTCGAGGTTCTTGAACCTAACTAGCGGATGCTAGAGGCGAAATTGGCTAAGGTAACCACCGTAGACCAGCTTCTGAAGGATCATGTAGACTTTCTGGACACGTGCCTGAAAGAATGCATATTGACTAGTGCCAAACTGTTGAAGGTATGTGTACGGCCTCTGACCCACTGATCGTCGCACCTGCAGGCGTACTCCCGCATGATAGTGACGTGCTCTATATTCGCAATGCACACCTCCTTCACGAAATCCGCCAATCAAGCGCTCGCAGTAGCAGCAGAGAGCGACGTCGGCGACCAGGCGATTATCAAACATTGGGAATTCTTGAAGAAGTTCGAGTCTAACTTTAACCACTGGCGAGCGCCCTATCGTCTGCGTGCGGTATTCGGAAAGCGACAATTTTTTGTAAAGGTCTCATCTGGACTGCATGCAGTATTACGCGTGGAGAATGTCTCGTTGCGTCCTCTTGTGGTGCGATCGAGTAGCGTCAAGGCGACGTCATAGCATCAGCTGCATCAAAGAGGGGTGCTGGTGACTGTGAGTGACACAGAACGATGCCTAAAAATTCAGTTAGGTTTTTCTCAGTTCTGTCGTCGTTGCATTTTTCTCTTCTAGCCATGCACGATATATTTGTTGCTACATGCTATTACTTAGGATGTGAGGACCGCGTAGTCTCCTGTAGTAAGACCGTTCAAGAGAAGATGTTCCTTGATATGCCCCGGACGAGCCAGCTAGCACTGAGCAGACTACAATTGACATACCGTCTTTTATTTTAGACGGGAATTGAGAGAACACACGACTTGGAAAATGCAATACGCGATATCGCCAAATGATAGCTTGGTGGCAAGGATGCTCAGCAGGTCTGTAGTTGAGTCAAAAACAGTGAGACGACTGGGATTGTATTACACGGGCACGCAACATGTCAGAAACCAAGCAATCAGATAAGGGAATCAAGATATGTAGATGTACAGGGAAGTAACTTGTTGGTGAGACTGCGGTGATGCCAGACCTAGTACGATGGATGACTCCCACAAAAAATAAGACATACAGCTATAACTCACCTGCATAGAACCTGGCGTCAAGTTCAGTAAGCGCGGTAATTGAAATCATCAGCATCAAGTTCCTCGCGCCTCTCCTTAGAGTACTTTCTATAATTGAAGTCGTCGGCGTCAAGCTCCTTGCGCTTCTCCCCGCCCCTCTTCCCGTAGTGGGAGTCATTGGCGTCAAGCTCCTCGCGCTTCTCCACATCTAGCAGCACGTTACGCTTATCAACCTCCGCATAGTGATGAGTTATGAATACTCACTGGAACGTTTCGTGATGCCGGTGGCTCCCTGCGTGGGGTACGCTGTAGCAAGAACCACAATAGATGCAAGCACGCTGAAGACAAGAGAAAGCTTCATGTTTGAGTTAAGAGATGCGCCTGGTACTTTGTCGATGCATTACATTGGAATCTTCAAGATAACTTTATACCCTTTCGTCTACGAGGTCCGCTCATAACTCAGGTCACCTGAATTGGCTGAAGCCTTGTCCACTCAGAACGTTTGTAAGGGATTGTTTCAAAGCATAAGTAGAGGCATTCGAAAATTGGCAGATCGAAGACCACGACAATCCGAACCGCCGCACTCGGGGAAGGCGCAAGCACAAAAATGTACATCAAAGTCAAATGAAAAGGAGCAAACAGGAAACTTCACTCAGGCTTCTATTACATAACATTCCATACTTGTTGCTGATCCTGCCATATTGGGACGACTCGATGCTAAACGCGAAAAAAATAATCTGTTACCTACTAGCTGTAAGCCTGTGGCTTGATTTTTGACTGTACGGTACCCATGAGGTAGTGATCGGGATTTGTGCCGCCCTATGCACTAGCATCAACCACGTACGAGTTCTTTCAGGTCCTTTGCACCATTGGTACGCGTTTCAGGACTGAACAAAGTTAACGTCAACTAACTTCAGGTGGTGCCGTGACTCCCGGGCCGGCGTTGGCCCTGTCAGCATGCACCTCCCTCCTCCAAGTCGTTATCAGCACTCTCAATAATTACTATTTCACTCTTGATGCGGCATATCACATCAAAGCCTTAAACACAGATCTTGATAAAAAAACGATTGCAGCGATGTTCGGTTCCAGGATCCAGTTTCTGATTGCAGGGGTAAACCTTCTGTAAACGCAGAGAACAGCCAGTACCACGCCTTTAATCACCACTCCCACCGGAATGGGGAACTCTACACGACGCATGTGGCGGAGCAGTCTAAAAGAAGTTTCGTTCTGACCACCTCGGCATAAGGGGAATCTGTCTAGGTCAGCTCCATAATTGAGAGTGACTCGAAACTAGATTACTGGTGTCCCATGGAAGTGAAGTAAATAGTATAGCCGTGTCAATCTTGATACTAATTACTTCCTGGTCTCAGTCATTCCGATGGCTTGTATATCAGTGTTACTTCGAGCTGTCATATCTCGGTGCTAAAATTGATTGCGGGTCCTCCGAGCATTGAGCTGGAGGACGTCTATCGACGGTTTGCCTCATAGACGGGTTGGTCACCAGTCTACTGGAGGACCCCGCTTGCCCTAAACTCATTCTTCGAGTGCCCATAGCAAGTGCAAGATGATTCAATTTCCATTATTGGCTTTGCTATCAGACGATAAACAATTTTCATTGGCTGACTACGCTACTGATGTAACTCAGGCACTACTAGTACATATAGTAAGCATCTTGTTAGATCATTGAGCAGACAAAATGCATGCTAACAATTAGATGGAGATGTAGATGTAGGTAGATCAAATGTACGCTGAACTTGTGGCTGCCGATTAGTAGACTCTGGATTGGTTTATGTTGGAGTCAATAATCATTACATCGGGCTTCCGACCAACTTTTAAGATTTATTGTTGCATGCTCACGCTCGAGCCCAAGTCCAATTTAATCATTATTTGACTCCAAAATGAACCACTGGCAATCCGCCACATTGACAGCTATAGTAGAGAACAAGGAGGATATACGATCGTAAGCAAAGACCACATGCCTACTACTTAGTTTTGGATTTGTTCGTGCTTGAAGCCTGAAGCTTGAGCCATCGAGATAACTTAGGACATGATGGCCAAATATATTATTGATGTACTAACAGGACATTAATTGGACTAAGCTCTTAATCATTGCCGTTCTTGCAAGATACTCGTAAATGTGAGTAGTGAGTAAGCAGCATGATATTCCTTATATATTATTATGGTGCGTCAGATGGAAGGGTAAGGGGATGTCAACCGTATCTTCGAAGCGAGTAACCTCGGATTCATCGATATGAACAGCGTGCTTGACAGCCCAATCCAAGATTTTCTCGTAGTTCCTGCATTGGTGGCGGGTATTGAAGTTAGGGTATGGGATATCGTGTCCCTGAACCCAGTCCCATGTTATCATCGTCACGTCGACATTGCACATGATATTCTGCCTGATCATTTCAATGCAATGATCTGTGATGTATACGATAAGTAGGAGGTACATCAATAAAAAAGCATATATACCAAGATGCATGCGGACTACTTCGGGCTCGTCCTGGAATGAAATATCTATGGGTCCGTAATGCTCAGGCCACGAAGCTTTGCGAAGTAAATTCTACAAAATGAGACAATAATGACTAGACAGTCTAGACTATAGGTGTAGTATAGCTTACCAGACAATGGAGTTGGTGAGGGGCTTCCATGGATACCATGAAACCCCCGCCAAATTTGGCTGGATATTTGACCTTGGAAGGTGAATCTACTTCGCCGGCTTTGAGAATTTCCTCGAGCGACATTCGAGTTGGTAGCACTGAGGTTTCATGGGCGTGAACAATTACTAGTTAGGATTACGGGAAAAAATAGATGACGCACCATCTTCAGCTATCCTGGCCCAAGCGGCATCAATTTCTGGGGAAGGAGGGCCACGATAGATGGAAGGAAAGTCGAGGGTTCCATTGAATCTTACGATCATGGACTCAACAGCACCAATTGCTGGAGCTGTGACATATCATCAACGCTATACGTTAACTGTCCGAGGATGCCTGTTCACTCACAGTATATAGGAACGTCATTGTGCAGGTGAGGAGAAGGCGTGCCCATCCATAACGCGAAAAAGAGCACAGATGTGCATATCAGTGCGCCATGACTCAACATAGGCCACACGCGAAGGATATGCGACTTGGGACGAGGTTCTGCACGGAATCTTTCTGCATCACCAAATGATTTCTCATCGTTATCATTGTCAACAGAATCGACAGGAGAGTACTGCGAGGAATCTTTGAGCATGATCATGGCGGAACTCCGTTTGCTGAACTCGGGGGTTGTAGGGATAGTTGAGAATACGCGAGGGTAGATGCGATACATACTATCCCGAGAAATCATATTTACCAAGTGTATTGATTTCGAATATGGCCCCCAATCGGCTGCAATCGGCTTGTCTCAGGTGTGTAACAGTGTTAGGTTATCGTACAGCAGTACTAGTCCATGGCACTGGTGCGAGAGTTACATGCCCAGAGCGCTGGAAGGGAGGTAGTATTCAGGCGGCCTCGATGGGGAAGGGCAGGCCCGGATGATCGGAGAAGTGCGAGGAACTCCGAGTCGGAGAAGCCTGAGATGGATTTGATCGAAAGAAATCTGGGAATCCTGAGAACATATATGCATGCGCAGATAGCTGGCTGATGCCAGGTTTGTTTGTTTTGAGGATGATCGATGATCAACGACTCTTTCAAGAGTTGCTTACATAACATGGTTCTCTCATTACTCCCATCACCAGCCAATTTGCAGATCAATATTACATAATCATGATGCGGCTCAAGCGCTCGAGTGACTGGTAAAGCAAACTCAAGCCCCTCTATGTATTTAGGCCATGATTTCCAACTTGCCCACGAGTATGACTTGTGTTCAAGTGCACCCAGAGTGTCTTGAAACTCAAGTCCTTTTCTTGCGCCAGCTACTGCTAGTATGCGTACTCAGGAACATTCTGCATCGTATTCCCTTGTCAACGGAGTCGACGATCGTGACGATACGAACCTTCTTGATAGCAATACAGAAACAAGACCTCCTCCAAAATCTCGTCTCCTTCGCTGGTCGCCGTGGCTAAGTCATGGTGTGCTGATGTCCATAACGGCGGTGTTCTTCGTGCTATGGGTCCGGGCGCCGTCGATTGATGACGTTGTTCTGTATTGTAGGTGGATAGATAGCGTTAGCGCACAGGCCCTTGCTTACTCGTCGCAGCTCCAGCAAACGAGGCGTTTGAATCTATCGGCATTATAAGATTAAATGGAACTCTGGGCGCCTCTTCTATATATCGTGGCAGCCCATCTCCAGAAATTGACGCCGCTTGGGATAGGATATCTCTTAATGGTTGCACCATATGCTCCACTTACATCACAGACATTTACTGACTCGCGCTATATTTCCCAGCGCGTCCAGTTGGTATGACGCTTGAGCAACTGCTCAGAACAGGGGAGAAACCTTCTCCCGCCATGACTAGGTATCCGGACGAATACGGTGGAGGTTACATGTCAACTGTAGAAGTCATTCACCAACTCCATTGCATAGTCAGTTATAATACAGGGAGGCTGGTCGATCTTTACTCACTCCTCTGCAGGACATGCTTCGCAGAGCCAGCTGGGGTAACCATGATAATTCCTTGGGTCACAACGAATCCCCTGAAAACTTCCGTATTCATCTCGGTTGGTATACTGTTTCCTGCCCAACTTACATCCTGCTTACTAGTATGTTGTACCTCAGACCATTGCATCGAAATGCTCAGGCAAAACATTATGTGTCGTGGCGACGTGACAATGCTCACTTACGACTGGGTAGAGGGAGTCAAAGATCCTTTTCCTAACTTCAACATTCCTCACCGATGCAGAAACTTTGAGAAGATCTTGGATTGGGTTGATGAGCATCGTGTTTTTGTCCCTAAATCCGATATGGTCCGCTTGGAGGATAACGTAGACCTGTCTTCCCCTCCTTGATTGCAGTCTCGAAATATTCTCTTCAAATGATGACTCTCGCGGCGTAGATTACAATGGCGAATAGAGCAGAGCCACGTACAAATGTCCTTGAACAGTGAACACGTTGCCAAGTCGAATGGAAAATTTGGAAATCCTATCTTTGTTCAATAAATTAATAACATCATTTGCAAAACACATGACAACGCGCCGTCAAGTTGCATTTTGATACAGTTTTCCCTAATAGATGGGCCAACCGAAGGGATGTTCCATACTAAATCCATGTAGCTGCACTGCTGCAGTAATGTGCGGTAACAAGATCTGAAATGGACTCATCGGAGTATCCCCTTTAGTATTTCGAATTAGGAACTGCTATGCGAAAGCAACTTATCACCGAGGCATAGTAGAGAAGCAACGACATCATCCAAACATTATCTATACTTACCTAGGGGAGAAAGGGGGAGAACGTAATGCTACTCAGGGGAGTTGTACCACGATTCACGTTTGAACTCGAGGTCAACTGGTCAGCCTGGAAGTCTTGTTGTTTAGTTCAATTAAATAATTTAGATTAAGCCTCCTTCGCATTACACTGACGATAGTCTATAATTTAAAGAGAACGCTGGCGGTAAAGAATGAACCAAGTGGATACAGTATGTTCATCACCATCAGCCCTAGGAAGCTACTGGCCCAGTTGCGTGGCTGTCCATTCCGGTATTTAGACTGTCGCCGCAGATGTTTATTGTAACACTCTTCTCGGCTTCAATTGCTTGCTAACACATGACTTGAGCCTCCGACAAGCAAAAAGTAGTATAAAGATACAAACCAGAAATGACAGATCCGGTCGTGCTGCTCTGAACAAGGAAAGCGCGTCCGCGGTGGGAACAGGCTGTTCGATCTTCTCGAGCGTCCTTTTACGGGCGTTTAACCTTATGAATCTTTTCAGTTGACAAACAGAAGCCAAAACCAAAACACCCACGATGCTAAAAATGATGTTGCATAGACTACATAAAGTGTCAGCTGAGTCAAAGATGGCAACTAAATCAGACAGACGTTTGCCCTGGACTTGAACAAAAGCAACGAATGCTGTAGTAGTTGGTAGATAGATAAACTGATTAGAGTTAGTTGGGGTGAGCACTATCCACTTGGACATTCACTTACCGAGATGACCGCTAGCACGGCGAAAAGCCTATGGGAAATGAAGCGCCCGGTTTGTATAAGGTATATCCTGGTATATCATTGGAAGTAGGCTTACGACGTGATGGCACCAGTGTTGATGCTATATAATTGGAGGCGTTTGATGATACTGTTAGTCCTAAGGGCAACAAGGTGACTTTGACGTAAAGTTGAGCCAACTGATATCTTGCCTTTTCATGCCAGTGCGACGTTTTCGAAGATAAAAGCATAATGTAAATGCAATCACGCCGTCGACGACTGCTGAAAGCACTTGACCAGTCACCATAGTTGCCTGGTGATACGTTGAGACCAATAGACCTGTGGGTATTTATTGAAGTACACACAAAGACCCGTCCTCTGAAGTCCGTCCACATAGGATAGATGAAACTGTGCAAACTATAGTCAGTAATTGGATCATCAAATATAAGTAGGACATGCCTCAAAACGCAGTTTGCAAGTCCAAATCCTACAACAAATTAGTGTGCAAGGCCGATGTTCAAATTGAAGATTCTACCACAGCGAACGGTTGCGACGGCGACCTATAACAGGAGCGTGAGCAGAAATTCTCGATATCAAAAATGATTGCAACATACAAAGCAAACAGCAATCCAACGATTCTGGCCCACTGCGCACGCAATTGAGGGAGGAGGTTAATGCGTGTATTGAGGTACTCACGTTGCAATATCCGCCAGATGAAGCAACTGGTAATATCAACACGAGCTGTACGGTACTCTGAGTGACTTACAGGTTCACAACATAGCCTATAAAAAACTGTTTTCATGTCACTACAGCGATCTTCAGGCAAACACAAAAGTGACATACACCAATGAAACATGTAGCCTGGTGGAAGCGGGCGAGATCAACAGGGCATTTACTGTTTATACTGGCTGCTTACCCCCATGCTCCTGTGATGAATGAGCCATAATAGATATCTCACGAAAATTGACGCACCAGACTGCATATCCCAAGTGTGTAAACTCTCCGAAATGGATGATGAAATAATATTCTACAAAGTGTATCGACAATGCTGTATGGGCAGTCTCGAGAAGCCTGAATAGTCGGAATGTGTCCCGTGATCGCACGAAAACAGGAACGAAGTTTAGCATACCAGATGAATGCCACCTATGACAGTGTCATATAAATCATCGTATGCATACGTTTGACGGAATTACCATAGACTTCAGATACTTCTTGTCATGCTTGTATGTTTGCCAGTAGTGGAAGGTCTGCATGCAAGTGACGCCATACAGTAACATGGTGGCTAGCGTGCCGGAAAGCGCTGCCTGCATGACTTCTTCCACGATCAACGTTTCAGACATGTTGGCAGAGAGGAGATGGCAAGAGCCTGAAGAAACAAAGCAACGACCACCGTGTATTTATTTCTGCGACAACTACACATGCCTCCATGACTGCAAAGGTGGGAAAGGCTCACAGACGCGTTCGGCTTTGGGGAAGTCATCATAAGTGATATAATCACAGTGACAGTGAGAAACAGTGGCGATGTGATTGACGCCAATAGCTATGCGAGGAAGAGCGCGTACTCAGGGTTTTCAAGGAATTGCCAAACAGCTGTTGAATATGCAGTACTAATCAAATATCTACTGCGCGTGGGGGTCACCTCGTATCCTGGTTTGAAGAGATACAAATTGTAGTCAGTGATACTGAGATGGTGACTCGGACGCTACACTACTTACTTGGCGTGACATCAGCATAATGACGTATATCTAAACGCAATGCGAGGGGTCCTGGAGATGCGGAGTAACCTTGACGCAGCATAGCTGTAACCATACACTGATATACAAATCGAAAGCAAAGAAAAATGTGCGTTATCTCCATAGATAGCAATGAGTTACCGGAGTACCTGTGCTGGTGAATCGAGCCTGTGGTATGGTCATAAATAACACGGCTAGAGAAGGTTGCTACCGTGTCAGCAACCTTGACCTGGTAGAAAAGTGCCAGAATTATAATCCTCGTTAAGCTCGTTTTCACATACGTATTTATATAACGGCCACTCAGCAACTTTCTCCGCAGTTTTTAACACAGGGCTTCTGGTGCTTTATAAGATCTGCAGACATCCAAGGTCGCAGTGATCATACTCCCTGTCACCTGAGCGGGATAAGCAATCGACCATTTTAGTGCGGGTGAACGTTGGGTGAACGGGAGGAAGGTCAGTGAAAGACTCATTTGGATGGCACAAGCTGCGGGTGGATTGAAATTGCCGAATCTTTGTCAAGAGGAAATAAAGAAATTTGAACAGCCTTACTCTGCCTCGGTGGTATACACACATATTGCATGTGAGACACTTTTGAATGACAGTCGAGAAATACACACCATTGAATAACGGTTGACATCATTGGACAACCTGTCCCGCTGTTCCCGAGATGTGTCCGTGAATGATGAGTGTGAAGCGTATGCCGCCCGGAAATCATATTAATCATGAGCGGCGTGAATCTGCGCTACATGTCGAGCGCGCTGTCGGATCAGATCGATTAAGAGTTGTTCAAAATCATGACACCGGTGACCGGGTCCTGGGATTGTGTTTAGTGCAGCGGAAAGCCGGACGCGCGCTGGTTTTCCATCGTTTAGCTTAGTCAGCTGAGTTTTGCGCATACTTCGGCCTCGTAGGAATCACTTTCTAGCATCCGGGCGAGATCTGCGTACGAATGGCGCCTCCTGTAGATGCCTTGTTTGTCAAGTCACAAAATACTACCCTGCCGAAATCCCTTCGTCCTACCTCTCCACCACCAGACAATGTGCCAAAGCACAAGCACGTCAAGGATCTCAAGCTCAGAACGAAACTAAACCGGCAGGCGGCACATGCTGCGCGTTCAAAAGCACTTGTCGAAGATGCTGAACTATTGCTCACGAGCGAGGCAGGGAAAATGCAGGTGGAGACCGAGCTGGAACGAACTTGGAGAATAGGCCAGGATGATATTGTGCAAAGTGCCGGTCAGGAGGCTGCCAAGGGACGACGGGAGCTGAAGTTGGATGGTGGTCCATATCGCTCGAGATACTCGAGGAATGGCAGACATCTTGCCATTGTGGGCAACATGGGTCATGTCGCGACTTTTGACTGGCAAACAGGAACCATGCATGCTGAGCTTCAGCTTCAGGAAACATGTCGCGATATCACGTACGTCTTCTGTTACTTGCGTGTAACAACTCTCAATCGTTCAATAAAGATTTTTGCAGGATCAGTCATTCTTCGCAGTCGCACAAAAAAAATATGTATTCATATACGACCGTGATGGTGTCGAGCTGCACCGATTGAAGGCTCACATTGAACCCACGCGACTCGAATTTCTTCCATATCACTGGTTGCTCGCTAGTGTGGTGAGTTATTCCAGTTCAATGTTGACTTGTACCAGCTCAGTTAACATTAGGGAAACAACGGATTTCTAAAATATCAAGATACCTCTACAGGTCACATCGTCGCTGAGCATCGAACAAAGCTCGGGGCATGCCATACACTCGCACAAAATAAACACAACGCGGTGCTACACCTTGGTCACTCCAATGGTGTTGTCACCCTCTGGACGCCAAACATTCCACATCCTGCTGTACAAATCCTAGCACATCTCGGTCCGGTTGTGGGGCTGAGTGTCGATCCGAGTTCTGGTGGGCGCTATATGGCGACGTCAGGCCGGGATGGCGTCGTAAAGGTTTGGGACTGCCGAAATTGGAAGGGTACTGTGCGGGAATGGACGACAAGAGGTGGTAGCGCTGAGTTGGAATGGAGTGCGAGGGGTGCGTTAGGTGTGGCAGTAGGTGGAAGTGTGAATGTGAGTCACTACACTCCTACTTGTGGCGGTTCTCATCTATTGCGCGCCAGGTATACACAAAACCGTCAATACAGACCTCGCACGCAGCCAAAGCCCCGCCACCTCTTTACCTTACACACCCAATACCACATCGACCGCTTACTTCGGTGCGGTTTTGCCCTTTTCAAGATATCCTTACGATCGGACACAATGTTGGTCTCTCGAGCATTCTTGTGCCTGGGGTTGGCGAACCAAACTTCGACAGTACGGAAGCCGATCCATTCGAGAACAAGAAGGCAAGAAGGGAAAGGGAAGTCAAGGGTCTATTGGACAAGGTACGCTCAACGTCTGGATCATTTCTAATGACGCTGATATGGACTATCCGTCAACCTAGATTCAACCGGACATGATCACACTCGACCCAGATTTCGTCGGAGCCCTTGCACCGCCAACAAAATTAACGACCGCTGTCAACGACACGCACAATATTCCCTTCGCCCGTCTTCCTCGCCTCGAGCGACTACGTGTCCAGGGTAAAGCAGACGAAACGGAGCTCGTTGATGACGACGACGAGGATGGTGCTGAAGGTGACAGCGACAAGAATGATAAACCACAGTCACGAGCGGAGAAAGAGAAGCGGAAAATGCGCGGCAAAGGCAAGAGTCTCAAAAGGCATGTATTCCGTATAAAACACTGCAGCCTATCACTTATCTATTGAAAATCCAGATACCTCCGGAAGCAACGCAAAAATGTCATCGATCCCACTGCGGTAAGCCTCAGTCGATCACTCCATTCATTAATCGTGTACTCATGTTCATGCGCTCTGCAAATATAGGTCGCCATTCGTGCAAAACTGGAGAAGCAGCGGGAGGAAAAGCGCGTGGCAAAGGCCATCGAGAATGGTCAGATAGAGGCGCGCAAACCATCGGCGCTTGATCGATTTAGACGACCGTGATGGCATTTAGGGGTGCTCGATCATATGACGCCGATGGTCGTACAATACTAGTTTAATTTTGTACATTCGTATATCATCGACTTGACTGCAGTTTCCTTAACTTTCTGTTGTACGTACTCGAGCTCTCGAGTCTCAGGTTGTTGTGAAGACTAGACAACGTTACAGCCAGTCTCCTCAGCTCGTGTAACGGACTGAGGGAAGAGGCGTACACTACAAGGCGGGTATATATGATTTGGTTCATAGAACTTCATCCAGTGCAACTCTGACGATCGTCGTGCCGCGTCGCTCACGTGCTCAGTTTGTAATTACACGTACAACGTATGTCGGAAATTTCCTAAAGTGGTTGCAATGAGGTATTCTTGCAACGAATTTGCCAGGAATCTTGCTATTTTTCAATGTATTGCAATAATATGGCAACCACATTGCAACGTGCCGTACCATTGCCGTACCATTGCAAGACCGTTGCAATCTGTTGCAATGCACATTTCTATGGCGATTTCAAGGACGACTCTATTATTTAAACCCATTTCACAGGCCATTTTGCCTTTAAACCTTGAAATGCCTTACAAGGCGTTGAAATCCAAATTAGGAATTTCCGACATTACTACACTGACATACACGCCAGAGACACTTTTGTGGATCTACTAATAATATCAATCCAATTGATCACAGTTAATTAACGTTATCTATGTACAGAAATCAAGGAGATCAATATTCAATATTCAATCATCATGCATATATATATGCACATCATGTACAGTTGTACAACTGCGCTCTGGCTGTGCACTGGTATTAGTGTGGCCGCACCAAGGCCGCTGCACAGCAGCCTCATGTCCTCCTGCAAGCACTGGACAAACACTGCATTCCACAGCCATTCAGCAAGCTTTCCATAGCAGAATAAATTGAAACATCCATTCGTCCATCCTATCTTCATCACGCTTCGCACTCTCCATCAATCGACAGTTCGACCCAAGTCTTGTCACAACTTACAAGCTTTGTTTCAAATCTTCGTACGTCCCTCCAGATAACTATCGCCAATATTATTTCTAACCACAACCTCGAACCCAGCTAGTACTTTCAATTGGTTCGTTGCATCTCGCATATCACAAACATCGCCAATGAGTGACGATCAATGTCAGTATTTCCATCGTTTATCTCTCTCATGCTCTCTGACCTCTTGGACAGATCTTCACGGAATTTGGGCGAAGCTGTCCGAGGTCGCTGTCAAGGGTGCTCAATATAACTCCTCTGAACGCCATCCCCACCCAAAATGTTTGCAAGGGACCCGGGTGGATCTCCTCAAACACATCCACGGATTCCTGGATGACCCAGAGAAGAATAAACTTGTTTGGCTGCATGGCACGGCTGGCGTCGGAAAGTCCGCTGTTGCGTTCACAGTAGCTGAGAGGATGAGAGGTCTAAAAGTGGTAGAAGAGACAAACGTCGAAAAGCGGCTAGTCGGGACGTTTTTTTCTCGCGCAAGCACACGAAACGTTGCACGGCCGGATATTTTTTTGCAACACTTGTCTATCAACTTGCCACCAATTTCCCCAGCATCCGGAAGGATGTGAACAGAGCTATCCGCGACAATCCTGCTCTACTAGACCCAGGCACTCCTCTCTGCGACCAGATGGAGGCTCTCTTTCTCCAACCTCTCCGGAAACTTCGACTCAGATTGCGCGGATGTCCGCCTTTGTCGTTTGTTGTCGATGCCCTTGATGAATGCACATCGGAATCCGAGCTTACCGATCTCATCCTTTCCCTTGCACGGGCTCTTCGTGAGCCTAATCTGCCCGTGACCCACATTCTGCTCACGAGTCGCTCGGAGTCGCATATCTGTAAAGTCTTTCAGAACGAAGAGGTGCGCCCGCTGGTGTGCGAGATACCAGTGAAAACTTCTGGGGAGGGCGTTGCTACTATCATCTCATTAGACGGCGCTGACGTTGACAACGACATCTGTACTTTCTTGCGGCATTCCTTCGAAGAGCTGGAAAGTCGCCATCCTGATTTCCCTCAGCCAACAAGGGATGAACTCGTGCAGTTGGCGAGCCGCGCTGGCAGACGTTTTATCGTAGCGTCTACGATGATGAAGTTTATTATCGACGATGAAGACAAGGATCCACGCGATCGGGTACAGCTAATGCTCCAGCTGACGAGCTCGCTGCTACCAGGAACGGAGGTGTACAAGTTATATGATTGTATTCTCTCCACGTGTGCTGACCCCAAGCGGGCTTACATGCACTTGTCCATTGTCGCCGCCCTTGCAGACCCTCTTCCCATCTCGCAAATCTCGACACTTCTTGGCCCTGGTTTGGGAAGGGATGTGCAGACAACGCTGATACAGCTACGGTCTGTCATGGATATCCCTACAGACAGCACTGTCCCCGTGAATATCTATCACTCGTCTGTTCGCGACTATGTTTCCGACCCCTCAAATTGCAGCCTCCCTCAAGTACGCAATCTCGCATCACCTCACTCCCTACTCGCACATTCCTCTCTCCGCTTGGTGAAGGCGATTCCAGCAAGCACGGGTCTCTTGGATGCTCTCTTGGAACTGAAGAAGCAAAGCAAAGCTATGCAACCTGAGGACGCCCATAGGTTAAAAGACTCACTGGCGTTCCTTGTTCTGCCACCTGAGCCACTGTCGGCTGTCATCTGTACACTGTGGCTTCGAGGAGATCGCGCTTCAGATTTACAATATTGGCTGGGGACTGTTGACGGGAATGCCTGGCTGCACACCCAGGGAGGACGACAGTGGCTCCAGAGCAAGAGAGGACGACAGTGGGTGTGGGGCGAGGGAGGACGAGCGTGGTTGCAGAGCGAGGGAGGACGGGGCTGGCTGCAGACCCGGAGAGGACGACGCTGGCCGCAGGCCCGGAGAGAAGAAGTGTGGTTGCTGACCCAGGGAGAAGAAGGGTGGCCGCTGACCCGGGGACAACTAAGGTTGCCGTGGACTTCGGGAGGACGAGAGTGGCTGCGGACCTCGGGAGGACGAGAGTGGCTGCAGATCGAGGCAGGACGACGCTGGCTCCAGACCGAAGCAGGACGAGAGTGGCTGCGGACCGGGGCAGGACGAGAGTGGTTGCAGACCGAGGGAGGACGAGAGTGGCTCCAGACCGAAGCAGGACGAGAGTGGCTGTGGACCGGGGCAGGACGAGAGTGGTTGCAGACCGAGGGAGGACAGGGGTGGCTGCAGATCGAGGGAGGACGGGAGTGGCTCCAGACCGAGGGAGGACGGGAGTGGCTCAAGACCGAGGGAGGACGGGCGTGGCTCAAGACCGAGAGAGGATGGGAGTGGCTCGAGACCGAGGCAGGACGAGAGTGGCTCCAGACAGAGGCAGGACGGGAGTGGCTGCAGATCGAGGGAGGACGGGAGTGGCTCCAGACCAAGGCAGGACAACGCTGGCTCCAGACCGAGGCAGGACAAGAGTGGCTGCGGACCTCGGGAGGACGAGAGTGGCTGCGGACCTCGGGAGGACGAGAATGGCTGCAGACCGAGCAAGGACGAGAGTGGCTGCAGACCGAGGCAGGATGGGAGTGGCTGCAGACCGAGGCAGGACGACACTGGCTGCAGACTCCCCCCGGTCAAGTGTGGCAGTCCACTCCTGCAGCCTCCGTCCGGATAACGATGGAAGAATTCGTGAGGACATCAGAAGCAATCAACGAGTACATCGTTATCAGCGATGTACTCTTACTGCCAGCTTTCCAAGCAATCCAGCAGCTCAAGACCTTGCCAGATTTCTTGATGTTTCCGGTCTTCCTGGCATTAAGACACCATCATTCCACCTCTGCATTGCCACAAAGTCTTCTACCAGGCAGGGAGATACTTCATGCTATGAATGCCTTTCAGAGGTTTGCAAGCGAAGCACAGGAACGAAGTCAATCAGCTTCCGACGCTCTCAAGTACGCCTGTCATAACTGGGCCTTCCATCTTTCGCGTGCCCCCAATCCATGGGATAACACGCTCGATCATATATTCCAGGCTTTTTGGAATGGTCATATCATCCCTTGGCTGGAAATGGAGTGGTGTTTGAAGGGTCTGCTGTCCTGCCTTGTCGTCTTATCTGAAGGGCAGAAATTTATAAAGGTGTGTTTCAACAATTCAAGGTAGCCACAACTGATGTCACCTTATGTTCCGTGATATCTAGTCCATGACATGACGCCTTGGAATTCTCTTTTATTGTAAGGATTACCAATCGTTTGACGCCAGAAAGTTCCGTTTCGCCACCATCAGCACACCGGTCAGCACGGACCTCGACTCCCTTTCAGCGCCAATTCCTCGTCATTATCGACCCTCAGCTCCCCGTTCTCGTCACTTCACTCTCAGTTCACCGCTCCCGAATCTGTCAAAACCGCTATACAACTATTGTCATCTTGTCAATACCATACCCGTTTATATTCCTACTCACCCAATCCTTTCGTGCTGTCTTTCCTTTCTGTCTACTCTACCCTGTCAGGAGCGACGTCACTCCCTTCAGCGTCCGTTTTCACCTAATCGTTCGGCTCATTCATACCCGAGGATCCTTAGCCTTTCGAAGTATAAAAGTAGCCCATGTGCACTCACTACTACCAGCCAATTATATCCAGTATCAAAATTTCATTCTCACACTCGTTATCATCAGTATCGCCATATCTATCATCTATCATCGCAGAACGCATCACAGTCCTTATCGCACAACTTTCGCTGACGATATCTAACTCCACAGCTCACTTATATTCCTCTAGCGGTCACCACACCCCTTCCAACTCGCAGCAAGAGCCTACTCGGTTCTTACATTATCCTCAGTCCGGACTCTTGAGCCGTTGACGCACGACCCGACACCAGCACTCGAATCTGTCACCCCTACCCCTCGAGTTCTCTGGAGCTCTTGAGCAGCAGCGCGTTCAAACGCCTGGTTGCGCTATCAGAGGTCGCTCATGACTGTAGTTTGATGGCGAGACTTTGTATTTGTGCATCTGCTGTTTAGATCAAGTATGATTTCCCCATCTTTTATTGCATGGTATTTCATAGCCTGGTAAAGCACCACGTCGCCAGTGCTGTGTAAAAGCAGAGCAACTGAAAGCCCTACCGTCTGACTACAATCGATAGCCATGGACAAGTGAACACAAGGCAGCGCCCTCCTCGGTCCCACCGCTAGTCATCTTGCCCTTCTTCGACAGCCGGCCCTTTAGCAGGACGCAAGCCAAGCTCGATTATCGTCTGTCACCACCTTCTAGCTCAGACTGGTGTCTGAACCGAACAGGAGCCGTTTTGACACCCAAGGTTACGCCAGTAAGGACCTCCGGGGGACCTCCCTCATGTTCGGCATTTCCCGAGCGGGTACCTCTTGGGAACAGACACTCTAGAGTCTAGCTCTAACTTAGGTCTGTATGTAGTTTCCTCTTTGCAGGTTTCCACTATGGCCATCGGAGTTGGTATCGACTTGGCAATGGACAAAGTTCGCGGTCATTACTCGTGTAACGGACCAAACACAGTGCATAAGCCCTTTGGGATGACGGACCGTGTCACAAGCATATCACATCCCACAGGGCCTCTGGAACAATTAAGTCTCCCGGGAGGGAGACCTACAATAATGCTAGGACCTTCAATGCGCCCATAAGCATTATATCTTTCAGATATTGTTTATCTCAGACGGACATGGTGGTCCAGCCACGCTCATGAGTATAAGAGAGGTCAATAACCACAAGGCATCCGTACTGTTTTGAAGTCTAAAGAGCGCCACTCATCCCTTCCAAGTTTTGCAAGTCTCCAACTCCCTATACTGACCCATGGCACCCCCTCTTGTTCGCGCGCCTACGGAACCACTGGACGCCAGCACTCTCGACTGGAAGTTCAAAAGGCAACTAATCGAACGTTCTGATACTGCCAATGGCTCCCATCCCCGTTCTCTCGTGGACAATGACCGTGCAGCCGGCATTATTGTCAAGTATGCCCGTAATTTGGCGCCTGTTGATGAACCATCCGAGGCAAACGACGAATCCAGGATGGACGAAGGCCGGAAAAAGTCTCTCAAGCCATATCTTCAAGACTCGTGGTTCCCGGCGTTCAAAGTCGGGCCTCAGGCCAAGCAGAATTTTGTCTGGCCCCATTACCAGGAGCTACAAGTTGCGCCTGGAACGCGGAAACTGTACACCATTTCGCGGATTGTGCCATACCGTATCCACGGCGCTGCATGCGAATGTGAGTTTTGACGTGTTTGCTAAGTTTCACCTAACATTATTGGCAGACCTCCAGCAGCAGAAGGATCAGCAACTCGAGGAATCGAAATATTCGGGTGACCTTACATTACCTTCTATCAAATTTGTAAAGTGCGACAAGGATTTAAAAAGGTATATACAAGATGTCGATTCTGTCACCGACATCACAAAACTCCTCACAACATTTGCGTTGCGGACGATCGCAACTTCTTTGCACATCTTGCATGATATACCTGAAGGAGAAGATGGTGATACGTTCCGAAAATTCCTCCAGTTCAGACGCTCATCCAAAATGTGCCCCATAAAGAATAATATTTTGACGTAGTCTTCCTTGTACGCATCCTTATTTTTCGAGCTTGATTTGCTCTAAATAGTGCTTCGTTCATTACAGCCCAGCCCCCATTCCGACCACACCAGCATGATCATCCTCATCATTCCTCCCTGGACCCTTAATAATACGGACTTCGTCAGTTTCATCGACACAGGAGCGGTGCGAGCATTGTCCCTATTTGAAACATTACTCTTACCCCTGTTACATGTTTTAGGTAACCCCTGGAAGTCTTGATGGTATTCCCACCGCCAAACCTGCTAGCGCGTCAGCTGTTATGTGGTCTTTGGTAAGTCTTTGACAACACCCCTATGCGCAGCACCGTCTCACACGATACGAAGTTATGGGACATGTGCTCTAAGCAGAAATGCCAATACTTTGCAGTCACGACGTATGAATTCTGGGCATTTGGAAATTTCAGTTCTAGTCCGTCTCTCTCTCTTTCGGCACCGTTTCATCTGCTGACCGTTTGATGATGATTTTTTTTAGACATGCAGACTGCGTACATCTCTGACTTGTTCCAGGCTCCGACTCATCCGTATGCCGCACAGGTTCAGCAGGGCATGCTTCTTAGTCCGGCGATATCCGAGACCTTGTTATTTTGGATGGCGGCTTGTGTAGGTGCGGGTGACATCTTGTGGACACCGTGTGACAAGATCACTTCTCGACGTCATCCATCCTGTAGCCATCATGATCCATGAATTCATCTTTCCGCGCTCTTGTTGAACATTGCTGGCAATGAATTTGACACTCGTGAAGACTGTGATTATCATCGCTACGTGGCAAAATGATGTGAGACATTTGATTATTCTAGCACTGGCTGCAATTGCAAAGGAGACATCTTTGTACGACGGAGCCGTCCGTTTCTGCACAGCTTATGAGGCCCGGTGACAAGCTATTCAGGGCTGGTTGATCTCCGACCCACTCTTGATTCATATTCGGATCCGAAGCGGTGGAACCACTTGACAAGGGCAGTGGTACAAAAGATGCTTCCCTCACCTCAGTCTGATCAGCATCCCAAGAAGATCAGGATTCAGGACAGCGTAGTCATCGCGAAGAGTTATATATGTGTGTATGTGTTTCGGCACTGAGTCTCTGAGATGATGATTCTAGCGTGAGGTCATTGGCGCGCGGTCTAAGATAAATATAATGCACTCAGTGCACGTGTGGTCCCAGTGAGGCTTGGAGTCACCGGAAGCGCGAGCTAATATGTTTAGGGTGCACTTAAACTGTTTCCTGTGTAGTTCTAGGCAAGTCAAGCGGCCGGGGTGTGCCTGACTAGGACTCCTCAACTGGACCTGCAAGAAAGGCTTTACGCCTCTGACTTAATGCCAGTGGCATGACGCACTTTAATGATTCTGACTCCGTACGCTCCGTTTCCGTCTCCGTTTCCAACGTTTCACGCTCTCACACTCTGTTCATCTCTTGACTACGTACGCCCTTGAAGCCTTCGAATTGTACATTGCCTAGTTCTCTCCTCGGATATAAAACCTGCACGTATTTCTCGTAAATATTGCCAGAGGTTGCCAGCCACCGAATCCGTTCGGCTCAGTTTTCAACGTCAAAAGTCCATCCGAAGTCTGTCGTATTATTCAGAATCAAAGTCATGTAATTGAAAGTTTACTGAACACCCTCAACGTCTCACTATGTCCCCCCCTTACTATCACTTGCGCAGTCGAGCGGTACACGTTGTCTGCTCCACATGCGTTATGCGCTGTTACGTGCCATGCAAGCCAAGCGGCGTCCGGGTTCTGTCAAATATAGGACATTAAAATTCAGCCTAGCTACAAAACCTCAGATCATTGCTTACACATACCGTTGTAGACCTGTCTTGGAGTCAAACTGGATCGGAAACAAGCAAGCACACCTACATAGGAACATAACAGCATCATGCAGTTTTAACTAAAAGGCACGCAAACGGGGTCCCCGTCCAACACTGCATGATGCAAAATTTGGTCAAACTTCTAAATGACGGGGGCCACTTTGCGGCCTTTAAGTGGCCTATATTTGACATAGAATCCGTCTACTACTAGTACTAGTACTATGAATGCCTAAGGACTATGTATGCCATAGGGCGTAAGGATTCATAAATGGACTGAAAATGATCTAGAACATGCGGAAATTGAGGCTATGGCCGAAGGTGTCAGGTGTCCGGGGACCGGAGCAGGTGACCATGAAAAAAAAACGAAGTAGAAACAACGTAACCTACCTTCTAAGGGTCCCTCACATCTAGGCCCCACCTCACACTCTTTTTCGCTTTCAGTCTTCCGAAGCTTGGTCCGGTCGTATCGACATTCCATATCCTGTCTTTTAAATCTTTCCTTAAACCTATAGTACGATCACTCAATGATGTTCGCACCCGTTGCTTGGCTGGCCTTCGGGCTAGCAGCATCTTCCAAGCTGGCAGCCGCCCAACAGGCAGGTTCCATCGTTCAGGTCGGCAATACACAAGTCAGCGCCATGATGGTATGAAATTGTTTTCCTTTTTCTCTTCTGTGCTGAGTCCTCGCTCCGAAGATGTTCCTTGGCAACGAGGAGATGGTCTACATTCTTGACAAAACGGAGGGCAATGCTGCTCAAATAGATGGTCACCCTGCTTGGGGTGCTGCATGGTACGCGCTCTCGCTTTCGTTTTATACCAATAAGCTCGCTTAAATTTGCATCCAGGGATGTCAATGCTCACACAGCCCAGACGATGGAGATTTTGACCAATACCTTCTGCGCTTCTGGTATGCACCTGCCAAATGGCTCGTACGCAACGTTTGGTGGCAACAGTGCCATCGGCCCCCTTGGTTCCACTGGTGATGTTGGTTCAGGCTCGTATGATACAACCTATGAAGATTACGACGGAAGAAAGTCTATCCGTATCCTCAATCCTTGCACGAGTGCTCAGGACATGTCGAGTGCTCAATGTCAATGGTACGACAATGCTACCGTTCTGTCAATGCAGAAGATGCGGTGGTACTCTGCCGCTGAGGCTCTTGGTGATGGTTCTATTGCCTTGATCGGCGGTTTCGTCAGTGGTGGGTACATCAACCGGAACACGCCTAATACGGACCCAGAATATGAAGGCGGTGCTGCTGAACCGACGTATGAGTTCTTCCCTTCGAAGGGAGCCGCAACTGTCATGAACTTCATGATCACCACTTCGGGTCTCAACTCCTACGCGCATACCTACCTCATGCCTTCCGGTAACATGCTCATCCAGGCCAATATCTCTACTAGTATGTCTTATTTTTATGCTCTTGTCGATTTTTCTTACGCTTCCAATCAGTCCTCTGGAATCCTGATACCAATGTCGAGACACCTCTTCCCAACATGCCAGGCGGTGTTGCTCGCGTTTACCCTGCTTCTGGCGCCGTTGCCATGCTACCCCTCACTCCCGCCAACAACTACACTCCCACCGTCATCTTTTGTGGCGGCAGTGACATGCCTGACGCGTATTGGGGTAATTATTCATACCCCAACTACAACACCTGGACCTACCCTGCTTCCACGGACTGTCAGCGTCTCACCCCAGAACCCACAGATGGTTCTTCTCCTGTCTATGTCTCAGACGATGAGATGCTCGTGGGTCGTACCATGGGTCAGTTCATCATCCTTCCAGACGGTACCCTGTTGGTTGTCAATGGTGGCATGAACGGTACTGCAGGCTATGCTCAGGCTACTGGCCAGACCGCTCTCTACGGCGACATGCCCTACGGCGAGTCGTTGGCCTCTGGCCCTGTTGGAACTCCTGCCATCTACAACCCGAATATGCCCGCAGGCAGTCGCTGGTCGAACGCCGGTCTGAGCAACACGAACATTGCACGTCTATACCACTCCAGTGCCTTACTCATGCCTGACGCTTCCGTCATGATCGCCGGATCCAACCCTAACATTGATGTCAACCTCACCACCATTTTCCCCACAACCTACACTGCGGAGATCTTCTATCCGCCCTACTTTAGCGCCAGCACACGCCCAACTTTCTCTGGTGCACCGCAAACCCTCTCTTACGGTGGTAGCTCCTTCGACCTCACCGTCCCTTCCACCGCGTACAGTGGCTCGGGCAACAGCGCTGCTGAAAATACAACTGTTGTTCTGTTGCGTGGCGGTTTCACTACGCACGCCATGAACATGGGTCAAAGGTACCTGCAGCTCAACAACACTTACACTGTCAACAGCAACAATTCAATCACCCTTCACGTGGCTCAAGTTCCCCCGAACCCTAATCTCTTAACTCCCGGACCTGCTCTTATGTTCGTCGTGATCAACGGTATTCCGAGCAACGGGACGATGGTTATTGTTGGCAACGGTCAAGTCGGGACACAACCCACACAAGCCGCTACTGTTCTCCCTGCTTCCGCTCAGAATCCCTCTGCCTCAGGCTCAGGCTCAGGCTCAGGTAGCAGCAGTTCGTCAAACAGTGCATCGGGAAGCACTCACACTGGCGCCATCGTCGGTGCTGTGATCGGAGCCGTTGCTGTTATTGGTATACTCGGTGCGCTATTTGGTATTTGTGTGGCTCGCCGTCGGCGCGCCGCCAGCCGCCAGCATCCTGCGGCTGCGTACGCCATGAAAACCACGGGTAATGGGTATGGTGGCGGCGCGTCCCGCGGAGGAGCCACCAGTGATCGAGCACGCCATTCTGACTCGAGTGCCTTTGTCCCGTTGCAACAGGATAATTCAAGCACCGCGTGGAACGCGAGTAGCACCAGTCTACATTCGCCGTATCGGGATACGTATGGGAGAGAGGGGGCAGATTACGATCCTTATAGTCAGGATGGAGGAGTGCAAGATATTAATGGACAGCGGACATGATCATGGACAGGATAATAGAAATGTTCGGACAGTGCTTGTTGTGTGGAATATCTCACTTTTATGTTATTTGTTCTTTTTTGTTGTTCATTCATTAATAGCTACAACTATCGCAAGCGTTCATGTTGGACTATTATTTTGTGTGCTTCAACTTACTGTGACACTGTCTGTTGTTTCTGGGTGTTTTGGACTTTTGTCATATTACAGCCATGTATGTGTCTGCGCTCTGTTGTCATACATTGATACTGCAACTCACAGATAAATTAAATTTGTGGTGGAACGTCCCATTGAACGTTCGGCATCCATTTCGTCAGTTAAAAGTATCTGATTCTGATGACGAACGTCGCTGAAAACTGAAGTGTTGCAGACATTCTATAAGGGACGTACATATGCATATGAGCATGCCCAGTAGTGTGCAGCAACCTCGGGTTGAAAATGATTCGGTCACATCCGAGTCCTGTTTCGTTGAGAAGAACCTGCGGAGACACAAGTTCAGGTTTGGTCCAGGGTGAGAACAAGCCCAAACTTGCTTCCGATCGAGCCTGAGGCCTGAGGCGCGACCAAACCTGTGGTATCGGCGGAAGTGCTCGTAGGCTTTCGTTTGAAACGGTCTGTTACGCGCTCACCTGCTGACACAAACTTGCTGAGACACTCACTGACACAACATCGTGATGGGCGAAAAGCTAGTACCGGTTAAGTACAGGCTCACACAAGTCTAACGTTATAAGCAGACTGGCTTTCGCCTACATACCACCGAATCGTAAACCCACGGTATCGACGAACCTCCGGTGAGTGCTTCTGCAACTCAAGTTTATTCCGATGTGACACACATATGTCCACATGAACAGCGCTACTAACGTTGAAAACAGACAAAAATAGAGGCCTCGAGGTCGAAGCATGGTGTGTATGGCAATGATGGCATAAGTATGTATCAACCACCTCGAAATTTGGCCCCAGTCGGAGAATGAGAAGCTCATGACCAAACTCGGATTAGGTGATGAGTTGCGTTCCTAAGCAAATTGACGAATGGAAGGATAACGGTTGTTCAAAACTTGCGTTATTATTGTAGGCTAGACTGAAATACCCGGCTGCCTGATCAAATTTACAACTGCGAGGAAGCTGCACACAATGGCTAACGCCGCACCGGCGGTTGGCATCCCCACTCTGCCGTAGTTGCGTCGTGGAACGTTCAATCCCCTTCTCGTTCGGCTCTCCGAATAGGCCTGTCGGGATTAAGAGATCGTACGATCTTGACTTTTCATGATACTCTTGAGGTATGTCTTATCGCCTTGATTGTACGCCATCTCTGCATCATATCGATGCGACATCGCACATACACAATTATTGATCTCATCTCGTCTACCAATATATGGAGAAGGAGGACAAACCAAGATCCAGATAAGTTGTTCCTTCCGCTCCTGCTTTTTATGATACTGATAGGCACTGGGCATCGACCCTGATTCGCCCTGATCGATCCTCGACACGAGGCAAAGTTACATACACGAGGAAGATGAGGGTCATACACGCTGGCAATCATAACCCCTGTCGACTCAGAGTAACGTTTGCCAAGGATCGCGTGGGGTCGTGGGGATATTATACATACGCCAGATATGTGAGGATATTCCCTCATATTCTATACACCAATCCGCTTATACTCCGTTCACTCCCGTTGTTCCGTCACCAATGATAACAACTGGACGGCTTTTGTCCCCAGTACAGGTTCTGAATATCCTTCGCACAGCCTTCTTGACGCGTATCAGTAGATAAAGTCAGTGACGATGAATCTTTCCTGCGCCCCACAAACCGATGACAAACTTTGATGTGATCGCTCCCACAGCTTGCGGCAGCGCAACTCTCAAAACGCTTCGTTGGGGAAACGATTAGGACTGCTTAAAGGCCTATCATCGCTCCAAACCGGCTAGAAAATTGCAAAACCTTCGAACCAAAGAAGGATAGACGCGGAGATGACATTCGTTTATGGGGTGCAGACTTGTTTGGCAATAGCTTCTGACCGACTTGAGCAACGGGGGGTTATTTATAATTACACGCCGGTTAAGCGAGTGCAGTTCCAGACTAGCGCTGACCTATGGTCGTCGGATCACATATCGTAGGTGCCTATCTCATGTCATTTCGCTACTCATCGCATTCTATCAGATTTCCCGGAAATTGATGAAGAAGCTTTGATCGGTTCAACTTTAAGGCCCGTCAACACTCCCGCGAAAGATGCTCAATATTGAAGCTGTTCACTCTGATCTGTGCTTCACCTTGATGCTGTCAAGAAACGTAGGAAAATGTCTGATGATTTCTGTTTTTGAGACAAGGCTATGTAGGCGTTCAACTTGAAGTGGGTGAGTATGTGCATATGTCACTCCCACAAGGACCTTCGTCTCACAACAACCGCCTACACCTACAACCGCTCTCGTGCCTCGTGCCCACGGAATCTGTGGTTTTACCAAATAATCGACCGATTGGTGGATGTGTGGAATCGGGGTTGAAACTTATGGTGTCGATCAATCAAGTTTTCATCATTCAGATTACAAGATGATGATGACAACTTAATACAAGGCGGTAGGATATTTATACCGGGCCGTTCACCCACTGAACAGTTTTTATAGAGACCAGCGGTGCGTCACTGAAAGGCCAGGGCCTTGTCCATCCCCTCACGATTCGTCATGCTCTACCTCCAAATTCTGTATTCTTTCACGAGCGACGACATCACGACCACCATTATTCCGATTGTATGTACTCTTTTGTCGTTCTGTTATGGTGTACTGACCATACCAGACACTATTCGCAGTGGTGGCTGGGCCACTCTGCAATCTCCAACGTTGCTCTCATATTGTTTTCTGGATATGGCTCCATCTACTCCATTTTAATGTCGCCAATCAGATAATCGACCCTCAGGAGGATGGGAAGAACAAGTCTTCCCGACCTATACCTGCAGGGCTAATCAGCCTGGAAGACGCTGTTGTACTACGATGGGCTCTCATTCCCATCTGTCTTGTCATATCTGCATGCTACAGTTCCCAGGTCTTTGGCTTGAGCTTCGTGTTGATGCTATTCATAATATTCTATAATGAGCTCAAAGCTCACGAGCACTGGATCTCGAAGAACTTTATAACGGCAGTGGGTTACGCTTGCTTCGAAATAGGTTCCACTCTTATCGCAGGTTTGTTTCCGAGCATCCTATCTCTGAGCTCTTTGCTGATCTAGTGCTTGAATAGGCAAAGATATGTCGCGGTTGGAACCCACCGCAATTTCAGCGATTTTCCTGAGCCTCGCAGTGTTCACGAGCACATTGCACGCTCAGGATTTCAAAGACGTGGAGGGGGACCGCCTTATTGGCAGACAAACGTTTCCCATAGCATTCCCCAATCTAGCGCGGACATCTATGTTGGTGGCCCTTCCTCTGTGGTCCATCTTTCTGTCCCGTGTTTGGGGAATGAACACACTCTGCACGCTTGCATTCACAGGATATGCAGCGATGGTGGGGTTCAGGTTCATGACCTGCAAGACATCGCAAGCAGCGCGAATGTCTTGCAAAATGTATAGTGTAAGTGGGGTTCTCTGACGGCGCGCGCCTTTCCTGATGTGAAGTTGTAGCTATGGTTTTCTGTCGCAAACCTTCTCCCCGCCTATTGGCGGTACTTCCATGAAGCACAGGCTTATTCCTTTTGATCGTCATGACTCATGAACAATGCAGTGCAACTGTTGTACGGCCAATATTCCGGTCCTGTAAATAGTATTGTTGTAGTTTCTGGAGGTTGTAGTTGTAATTTGTATCACCGAACGGGTGTATTTCTCTCATCAATGGCAATGACGTGTGGGACTCGCTAAGTCGGCCGGTATCAACCTGGACACAGCGTCGGTGCGAAACCACCGAGTCCCCTGAGGTCGCCTGACACTATGATATCCGCATTCATATTGACATGACAGGATAACGGGAGTATCCCAACACTTCAATATCCTCACCCGCGGCTCAGGCACTTCAGAAAGCTGTGAATCTAAACTGTAACTTGTCAATTTTATTCTCTCAGGGGAACTGACTTAAATGGGCAGGGCAGCACACGGGAGATAATCTTAGGATTTTTAGCCGCCAGTGCCAGGTGACTAAGTATAGTCATTAATAGCCTTTGTGAAGCAGCTACCTCCTGAAAGCTAATGCGACACGTGCAGATTGGCCACCGCATCTGGAGCTACAGTGCATCGTGCTTGTCTGTGAAGGCAATCAAAGGCGAAATGAATGAATGAGACAAAGGAACAAGTGACAAGGACTTTCTTGGATCAGTGGCGCTTTGGGGATTTCCTTCCTGATTTGGAGCAGGCGCTTGTGGGTGCTTTTCTGCAGCCTGAGTACTTGCAGCAGACCGTACGGTGAGTCCAAACGGTAACAGACAGCGATTAGCTAGTACTTACTATGAGCTTTCAGCAGCCTGAGATCTGCTCTAGGTCTGGTGGAAACACTCAGCAACTGAAAAAAGACATAACATCGCTCGCTCCGAAGTAATCGTGCAACGTCGACAGTGGGCCACTGAACTTTCATTGTTTATCTCTTTCATCTCAGTAACAATTTATTCGTCATCGCATCCTTTTCAACTAGTATCGTGATCCAACGTATAAAACGAGTTTCTGACGGTCTTTTCTCTCACCACATTTGTTTACACCAAACTGACACTCTGCAATGGACTGGGATTTAGGGCCATCCCCTTCCCAATTCTCCTCTTCATCCCAATGGGCGCGCGCCATTACTCGACCTGTATCCGCTGACATGAGCCTCGACGAGGATGTCGGTTACGTTACATGGAAGCAATCCCAACCTGACCCTGTCATCCGGGAACTCATGCACAATGCAGAGAGCAAAAAGGAGGGAAAGAGAGAACAGAAACGTGCGTGCTCCCATCTGAGACGTTCGAGGTGTTTTTGACTTGGTTTTTTTCTGCTTGCAGCCCGTTTGGATGCGTCCGCGCACACGTCCACATGGGCATCAAGCACTTAGCACGTCTGTCCCTCAACGCACGGCATCTTTCCCCGGTTTTACTGCACCGTCCACAAGCACTCTCCCATCTACATTTGCGTCTAATTCATCAAGGAAACTACATCCAATGAAACTCATCTCAAAGAAAGTACCTCCGTCGCGTGCGTATTCAGCGACCCCACCTGTGAAGGATGACGTCCCTCCCAATCCAGAGCTGGCCGCGGGGTACCTTCATATAATACGTAATGGCACTGCAGAGATAGACGAGAACTCCAGGCGAAAGCAAGCTGCGAGGGCGAAAGCAGAAAAGGAGGCAGCGAGTGGCACGCCGGGGAATATCGCGACCCGGAGGAATACCCATGCGTCTTCGTCTGGGTCGAGATCCACATCTACCTCGTTGACTGCAAGGCCTTTAAAGAAGACGGCTAGTATTTCGTCTGCTTCTTCATCTGCACCTCCTGCGAAGAAGTACAATCAGTAGATCATCGAGCTCTGCAACTATCAAGCCTACAGTTAAACTTTCTAGAGACAGTGTCACCTACGGGGACATCCAGATGACGTTGGACTCAGACCGAGATACGGATCGCGAGGGAACTTTCACCGATTCTGCATGTGACTTAGCTCCAGACGAGTCTTTTTCGATGCATGTGGATGATGTCCTACCACCCCCCAAGCGCGCGCTGGCGAGGACCCCCAGTACTGTTATGGTCCCCTCTATCAGTCGCCCTACAGCTTCTTCCTCAAAATCTGAGTTTTTGCCTTCTTCCAAAGCTCTCACAACTGCATCCACCTCCACATCCACAGTAGTTCCAGAGAAGATACCCCAGTCGAGACATATGCACCCTATTGTAGCACCCCCAACAACCCAACGAGGTCTCCCACCACTGGGGATGCGCCGGCAACACAACCTCCCAAACTCGGGGTTCCCTTCGTCACAAACACGTTATGCCACCACTCAATCGCCCTATGCGGCTTCACAAGCGAAGGGACAAAAGCCAGTGACGCTTCCGCCCTTCAAGCCTCCGCTGCTCAAGAAACCCAACCCAAAAACCGTTCCCGCACCAAAGCAGGTCATCCAGACTCCCGAAAGCCCGCCGACTTCAACGCCCGAGCTGGTCAAGGACGATAGCAATGATGATTGTGGTGAGGAAGATACACTCGGTGCGGCGGGTGCGGATTCGTCGTTTGATGTATCTTTTGATGTGGATGTGGATGCCCTGGAGGCGACCATGCGGCAGTATGATTAATGTGGTGGACATGTGCGTTTTTTTACGCCGGAGAAGATACGAGGTGGGTGTGTGCTATGCTAGGTGAATACTATGCTTCCGATCCGCCTTTGATAATCCATCTACTTAGTTGCATGTACACACGTTCACATATAATACTCACTTTATGACTTTGAACTGCAGATCTGGAATTTTGACTGCTACTAGTACGTATGCTACTACATACCGGTATACCAGTTGCTAAGTATTAGGATGCATTTCCAAATATCGCCAAATGTGAGCCAGCTGGTAGCGGCGCTTGCGTCCAGTGTAGCGTCAAAATAGTACCTAGAGTCCACTATAATGTTGTTCACTGATAATTTACTAAAGTTGTCTGACACTGTCTTCTACCCTGCAGCACGTTTCAGTATGGCAAAGCAGATACTAGATACTGCGACGCCGAGCACAATCAATGCGCTCACGTCCTTCTCATCAAGTGCACTATCAAAGTCTAAAAATATGGGCACATATCTCAGATGCGAATAATGAGATTTCCTCGCACCGAAGAGACACACGGAACGGCTTACGCCTTTGATCGTAAGTCGTGCTCGGCGTGCAGAGGATATTATATCCTTACAAGTGGGACTCAGCAATGAGTCAGGTGAGAACCTTCAAACTAGCCTGTGCGCACTGCGCACGTCGGCGTCTTCCTCCGGTGTTGGCGGAGTGAATATTTGAATATTGACGCAAGAACGTCTTCCCACATTCGCAGGAGTACACAATTCCCAAATGAACATTTGTCACATGCCTCCAGAGGTTGTGCAGTTTAAACTTATTATCACAACGATCCCATTTGCACTCGATGCACGATTCGTTTTCGTCACGAATCCCGTGAGCTTCACGTAGGTGAGAAGAGAAATCGTGGCCACGAATCAAGGCATTACGATATAGCCCGTCAGAACCACCCCACCTGCACTGAAACATCCCTTCGAGAGAACGGTTCACCTGTGAGGGGCCGATTAGTCGTAGTGATGCGAATGAGAAGAGTGATAACTTACAGGCGCTGGTGCAGTGGAGGACCCAGAAAGTCTACCACTTGAGAAGTTGAAAGAGAAAGACGAAGACGATGCAGGGGCAATCATGGTGGGGGCAGACAACTTCTCCATGACCGTGGTCAAAGTCTTCACTCGCGTTAGCGTATACCTACGTTCGCCTTCATATGCTACATCATATTACAACTGAGAACTCGCAAACTAGTTTTATGCATATCTCTATATGAACTTAGTTTGGGGAGTCCGCACCTTCTTGATCTTCATACGATCAGATCACCGTGACCCCGATACATCTGTCCGCTCTAGCTGCGCCGTCCTTCTCTTTTCAAGTGTTCCACCGCCTGCATCGCTGCCATGCCTTTGGCCCCGCCTACAGTGCGCGATGTGCCATGGCCGCAATTTATGTCATCGACTGTATGATTTTAATGAGAAGCACCAAGAATCACTCTGCTGACAACTTACTGTATACTGTAGCGTGCCAAGTAAGAGCGTGTGGAGGTCCTGTGGAGTAAACTTCCCATTTTACATGCTCCGATGCACTTGGCCCATAAATTTTATGAAGCTGATTGTTGAGCGCCAATCGGGGGTGTGTGTTAGGTGGATCACGGCTGGCGAAAATTATAAATGTAAACACATGCATGCGAATGCTGCGTGTGGACATACGAAAATTCTTGAATTTGAGGCTCTAACATGATTGAAGGATTCGGTTCGCGACCAGGGTGGAGCGGTGGACTGTCGGGGGTTTGTTCTACTGTATCAGAGTCACCAGAACTACCATGCGGGGTATCACACTCGTACACAATCCCAAAATGAATCTCTTCCACATGCCTCGAGAGGGATTCTTTCTCGAGCTCCCTATTACAACCAGTCCAAGCGCACACGGTGCGAGAATTCGCTGGGCCACGAATTCCATGAACTTCACGCAGGTGAGAAGAGATATTGTGGCCATGAATCGACTGGTCGCAAGATAGCCCGTTAGGACCACCCCACCTACACTGAAATATCTCTTCGAGAGAATGGCCCTTCTGCAAGCGCCGTTTAGTCGTAGCGATGCACGGTCAGAAGGTCGATAACTTACGGGTCCTGGTGTAATGGAGGGCTCAGATATTTCATTACTTGAGTCGTTGTAAGAAAAAGGCAGTGCGGAAAATGCAGGAATACTCGACATGGCGGCGAACAAACCAACTGTGGCGACCGTGATCAAAGTCTTCAGTTCATGATCAGGGTGGAGTGGTGGACTGTCGGGTGGTTGTTCAGCCGTATCTGAGTCATTGGAACCACCCTGCGGGGAAGCTCCGGGGAAATCATCCAGTGCATCATCGGAAGGATCGTCAGGCGGTCTACTACAGGAGTCTTGAAACTTGTATAAGTGGATGGCTTGCAAGCGCTACGAACTATGCAGGATTACCTGGAGAGTGAAACCTATGTACGACAAAGTCAAGTACTTTATCTGCCGAAGGTCGAAGTTCGGGTCCAGATTGCAAACATTTTTGGATGAAGTTCCAATCAGAGTCCATTATTTCAGGATGACCATCTGGGCGCTGCGGTCTATGACCTTCGGACATCATGACAACAATGCGAAATTCCAGCCTTTCAGATTTGACCTCGGACCAAGGAAGCCGACCCGATAGAATCTGTTCAATCAGTCCTCAGGGGAACGTTTTGTGACCAATCATCAACTCACTTGAAGCATTACACAACCAAAAGAGTAGATATCAGCTTTTTCCACAGAGTCCAGGTCACGTACATTGTCCGATAAAACGAGTTCTGGTGCAGCATAGCGGACTGCACCTGGACGTATAGAAGTCGCGGCCAAATGTGACTGGCCGAGAAGGGGCTGGGTAATGGTGGAAAGACCAAAATCAATTAGCCTCGCATGCCCCCCCTTGTCGATCAGGATATTTGCCTGCATATTCATTAGATTTCAAGAATGCCCCACCAGCTCCGGACTCACCCCTGTTATATCTCCGTGCATGACAGGAACCGAATGCACTTCAATCAAAGGTAAGTTACAACTTGAACGTCTTGAGAAGATAGATGGAAACTCACGATAATGCAGTCCAGCGCTGACATCCTCCAGCTTCCAAATTCAATTGAGTCCTGAAAAGTGAAGGGATGTGATGAGAATTACTCACCATACGTGAACGGTCCAGGATTGTTAGATCATTGTGGTTAGATGCTAGGTATTCATTCAATGTGCCGTTTGGCATCCACGGAGATACCAAGCAGCGCAACCCTGGCATACGTCCAAATCCTGTCGCTATACCCCACAAAGGTACAACGTTTTTATGGCGTAGAATCTTCAATATGCCAATTTCTCGGCTGATTTTCTGGGTGCGTCCGAAGTAAGCATGGGTTAATAAGAGGTACTCGTACGGTGCTTACCCTGTTGATCTTCTCTAAATCATAACGCTCTGGAAGTGTGAAGACCTTGACCGCAACCTTATCGATCAATGGTCCGATGATCAGCCAGTTGCATGGTAAATTGAATCCAACACATGGACTGACGAGAGCAGAGATACCATTTGCATCATGATTATAATCGCATTTCCAGACGTCGCCAAATCCACCTCTGCCTTCGGGGTAAAGAGTTGTTTGAGTGATAAAGGGCGTCAAATCGTCTGGCAAGTCTTTTGTTCTGCAGCACGGTTGTACAAGAAGTTTAGTAAAGCACATATGGCGACACCGAGCACAACTTGGATGTGATCATACCTCACATCGTCGTTCTCCATGCTTTCCCAATGATCTTCGTACTAAAGTGATAAAAGGTTAACTGAGAAATGTAGATCAGATCTTAAAGGTCATGGGTCATGGCCCAGGTTGTAGTTTGCGAACCTCACTGGATAGACGGGCGTCTATATATATGCCTCATGTTTATAGTAGTGCTAGAGGCTATTCTTGTCCTCGGTATAAATTTTCCTTGGCAACATCGGATATACTTCTCGAGCGCAACGTCGAGCGAACCTCAGTGAGTGTATGGAATGATGTCATGACATCGTCGTTCGTGACAGCGGTGCCATTGGACTAGTACGGGCTCGTTAGTGGACGTCCGAGGGCCGTCTAGTGGCTAATTACGTTCTCTCACAACCTTAAGTAGTGAGTTTAAAGTTTTACTACTCTGGAACCTCATCTGATATCCGAGTCCTTTTCCATTGCTACCATCGCGGCGACTGGTCTTTTGACTGTCTGAGTGGGTACAGATTTTTCAATTTTGCGTCATTTTTGTCTGCTTTATCAAGGAAATCACTTCCAGGGATAAAACCAATCCACTCAGGTGGCCCCGTCCCGTGCGTATTCAGTCACTGCATCCATGAAGGATGATGTACCTCCAAATCCAGAGTAACTGCACAATCACTTCATATACTATGTGATGTCTTGCGATGCGGAGTCCGGACAAGAACTTCAAGTTAAGTAAATAGGTCGCAGACACAAAAAAATTGCCATGCCGGAGAGCATATTGCTACCAGCGGGATACCTTCTACGCGTTCTGGGTCAAGGCTTACATGTCATCTGCCGCCTCGACTGCAAGACCTCTAACGAAGGTGCCTAGTATCTCGTCTGCCTCTTCTTCTGCACCTCCGTTATAGAAATGCAATCAGTAAACCGTTGAACCCCACAACCACGAGCCTACTGTTAAAGGCAAAGCTTTCGCAACTACATACACTTCCATATCCACAGCTGTTTCAGAGAAGATACTCCTGCCGAGACATGTGCGCCCTGCTGTGGTGCCCCAACGACTCAATGAGGTCCCACCACCACCACTGGGGATACGCCCGCAACACAGCACCCAATCCCATGTTACCTTCGTCTCGATCATGCTATGTTGCCATGTAATCACCTATTCAGCTTCACATTCGAAGGCAAGTTATATTTCAGTCTTTCATGCCTCAACTACTCAGGAAACCCAACCTGAAACCTGTTCCCATATCAAAGCAGGTCGTCCAGACTCCCGAGAGCCCGCCGACTTCAACGTGGACCAACGACATCAACGATGATGGCGACGAGGAGGGCAAAGTCGGTGCGGATTCGTCGTTTGATGTGGACGCGGATGCTCTGGAGGTGACCATGCGGCAGTATGATTAGTGTGGTGGATGTATGCGGTTTCTGGGCCGGAGGAGATACGAGGTGGTATGCGTCTTTGATAAATCATCCATGTGTATTTACATGTACACGCGTTAGCGTATACCTATGCTCACCTTCATATGCTACATACTGAGAACTCGCAAATTAGTTCTATGCATATCTCTATATGTGATTGGTTTGGAGACTCCGCACCTTCTTGATCTTCATCAGATCATCTTGACTCCGATACATCCGTTCGCTCCATCTGCGCTATCCGCCCTGCATGTTCCCTACTACCTCTATCTAAGTATTCCGCCACCTGCATCGCCGCCATCTCTTGGGCTCTGCCCTTAGTGTGCGTTGTGCCATGGCCGTAATTTATGTCGTTGACTATGTGATTTTAGATTTTAATGAGAAGCACCAAGAATCACTCTGCTGACAACTTACTGTATAGTGTAGCGTGCCAGGTAGGAGCGTGTAGAGGTCCTTGAGAGTAAACTTCCCATCTTACACGCTCCGATGCACTCGACCCAAAAATTATTAGAAGCTGGTTGTTGAGCGCCATTCGGGTGTGTGTGTTAGGTGGACCACGGCTGGCGAAAATTATAAATGTAAATACATACATGCGAATGTTGTGTGTGAACATACGAAGGTCGGCTCTAAGATGATTGAAGGATTCGGTTTACGCCAGGGTGGAGCGGTGGACTGTCAGGGATTTGTTCTACTGTATCCGAGTCGCCAGAATTATCATGCGGGGAAGCTGCAGGGAAGTTGTCTTGCGTATCGTCGGGAGGATATCAGGCGGTGTACTGCAAGAGTCTTGAAGCTCATGTGAGTGGATGGTTGGAAAGCACCACGAACTATGCAGGCTTACCTGGGGAGTGAAACCTAGTCACATGCACGACAAAATCTAGTATTTTATCTGCTGAAGGTCGAAGTTCGGGTCTGGATTGCAGACATTTTGGATGAAGTTCCAATTAGAGTCTGTTATTGCAGGATGTCCATCTGGATGTTGCAGTCCACGACCTTCGGTGATAATGACAACAATGCTCTTTTAGAATTGATCTCAGACCAAGGGCCCGGGAGAATCTGTTCAATCAGTCCTCACAGCGGGGGTTTCGACATTTTACTACATTTTTCCATTAGTGAAATCACATTCGAAATGCAATGTAGAGCGCTCCAGAGCGTTCCAGGCTAGGTCTAGATCTGCTTTTGATTGAAATTTTGTAATAGGTAAAATGCCCTGAAGGTCGAAGTCCGGGTCTGGATTGCAGACATTTTGGATGACCATCTGGATGTTGCAGTCCACGACCTTCGGTGATAATGACAACAATGCTCTTTTGGAATTGATTTCAGACCAAGGGGTCCCGGGAGAATCTGTTCAATCAGTCCTCACACAGCGGGGGTTTCGACATTTTACCACTTTTTGCCATTAGTGAAATCACATTCGAAATGCAATGTAGAGCGCTCCAGGCTAGGTCTAGATTTGCTTTTGATTAAAATTTTGCAGAGGTAAAATGTGAGTCGTAGGTGCCCTGTTACTGTTCCGAAGTAGATCGGCTCCCAAAAGCTTCCGAAAACAAGGTACGTGCAAGGTGACATTACTTAGTCATCCATGGACCCCAGCAACTCCTCCCAAAGTATTCCTAAACCGAGTAAAGTAAATCTGAGTAAGTCTGTTTCGGTTGCGGTCGTGCCTCGTCAACTGCGCCATCCAGTGTGCTAACTTAGGTGCTCATCAAGTGCTCCCGCCAGGGAACTATATGTTGAGATGCACCATTTCGAGTCGTCTACGGTAATCAACGACGGAGACGGAACGCTAGTCAGTGAGTAGTCTATGATTCGTGCACCTGGCTGTAATGCAAATGACAGGCTGTTGAATGTGCTGATTTGTGTTGGCATCAGTGGTTGGTGAAGCGAGACTGACGGTGGCTCATTGAAAGTGACCAGGATGGAATCCTTGTCAACCATGCCATATAGTGGCATTGTGATGGCGCGTGTGGTGGCAGTGTGTTTGGTGGCTGGTTGTATTGGCATCGTGACGTTGCGAACAGTAGGAAGTTGCAGAGGTCGTGGCGTGGCTGTAGTTTGTGAGGACTTGCAGCGTTTTTTTTGTGCCAAAGCTAACATAATGTTCAGTTATATTCAATATTCAGGATAAAGCTCGTACTTTGCCGCACAATACACCTTGTTGGGAGCGCATCATCTCTCATAACCTCAAGGATTGGACGCGACGTCGCAATATAGCATGGGAGTGCTTTTGTGGACTTTTGACGGAGCACTGCACTCCAGTCCGCTTCGACACCAACCGTCATGGTCACGCAATGGCTTATTGCCATCAGTCTCCTAGCGAGTGCGGTTTCTCATGTATGTACCCTTTGCTCGTATATTTGGCATATCTTGATGCGTCCCTCAGTGAATATCAGCGAGGCACGAGAGACTGCCCTATATGAATCGGTATATACCGATGTCCTTACTCGAGGTTCGTCATTGCCTGCAGTCCGTTCCAATATCTGCTGTGTGCTAATCATTTTTAGTGTATCTTAATCATCCACGGCTTGTGGATTTGCGCGACTTGGTACTGCGAGTGCATCGCGACCGACTTACAGCAATTCCCAGCGAACACGCCCAGCTTTTTCCCTTCTTTGAGGGCTATTGCGGCACCCCCATCTCAGCATTAGCGCCGTCACAGCGAGGCGGCGCTGTCCGTAACATTGCATCTTATCGTCGTCGTCCAATATCAGGTAAGCCTTGGAAAACTTCAAACATGGTTGATACAAGTACTAATTTTATTGTAGCTTTGAATATGCGTCAACAACGCATAACTCACTATATCCGCAGGCAGCCTGCCCCTCCTGCGGATGAGCTTGCAAGTCTGTCATTGATGGAACAGAACGCTCTGCATTCGCTTGCTGACGGTAAAGGTATCACGAAGTACGAGCATATTGGACTGTTAGAACTGTGTGGAGGCTGTCAGAGAATGTTTGCAGCCAGCGCATTGCGGACGCACATCATCACCTGCCCGCAGAGTTAAAGCTTATATAGTCTGGTATGGTTTCCTAAAATTGTTTACCTTACGTGTCAAACACCGGTGACTGGAGTCCTGGTGTGTTATATAATTTGATGCTTGCACGTACCTTGTTTTCGGAAGCTTTTGGGAGCCGATCTACTTCGGAACAGTAACAGGGCACTCATCACTCGTAAAATGTTCAAACCTCCGATGTGTCAGGGGAACGTTTTGTGACCAAACATCAACTCACATTACACAACCAAAAGACCGAGTCGAGGCCGCGTACATCGTCCGATCAAACGAGTTCTGGTGCAGCATAGCGGATTGCACTTGGACGTAAAGATGTCGCAGCCAAGTGCGACTGGCCGGGGTTGTGTAGTAAACGCTTCGAAGTTCTCGCGGCGACGCCAGGTGGAACCCCGACAAAGACCCCGGAACCTCAACGCCAACAAAGTTGAACAAACGCTTAGTGACTTTAAAGTTTCTGACTCGGACATCCTCCAGCTTCCAGGTCCTGAAAAGTGAAAGGATGCAATTTTTTCAATAATCCCATCTATTGTCATTGTAGGCTAGCCTCACTGCTCCTCATACTCTTGAGATCAACTCGTCTTTTGGAAAGTACGTTCCTGCCAACCTTTTCCCCCCTCTACTCCCTACTATTTTATGGTGAGACTGCCAGTCGCGGGGATTACTAGTACACACAGACAAGAATCAAGGAAGTGCCGCTCTTTCGACTGTCTTCATTACCGATGCCGTGCGGTCGGGTCCAGCACTCGAAGTTCAGGTTCGGGCAAATATTGATATCACTTACAGCTGTGTACAATATCAACTTTCAAGTGATTCGGCTGACGTGTCTAGAGGATTTCTTGGCATCTAGGCTATGTGTCAGAAGCAGATGCTTCGCGCGTGACTAGGCTTGACACTACTTTGAGCATTGTTACTTATCATGAGGTGAGTCCCCGAACCACAACGTAATATTATAGCCTAGTACTAACTGTTGTGTCAAGTTCATACATCTATGGTTTACGATCTCTGGAATGTTTATCCGCCAACCGTCGGTCCTGCCTATACTCTCATCCTGAAGTCTTCCTAAAGTCCGTTAGCAAGCACAACCATTCTGATCCAAGTGCCAAGTACTTTCCAAAAACACCTTTTCTACTAGGATATAAAAGCAAGCCATCTTCCTAATACTAACTGCCACTAGCAGAATCAGAGCTACTGTTCCTCTTGACGCATCCCATACAACCTAGCACGAGCCATGCGTTTCTCATTCATCCTCGCCGTCGTCGCGGCTTTGACAACATCTATGTCTGTCAGCGCACAGACTCAGCCTGCCTGTGCGACTGAACACCAGGCTTGTGGCCGGAGCAGTGCGACAGGCGCCAAATGCTGCGACCTTCTTACCTGTGAGAGAGGTGTGAGTATGAGTCGTTTGGTTTGCATCCGTGATTCAACCCCGCGACTCACCTTTGCGCCTTGTATCAACAGGACTCTGGCGCCACCCTGTACTGCCAGGAATGATCATGTCGCAACAGTGAATCGTTATTGGTGCAGTGGTTGATCGCATGATATGCAGTTGGTTGCGGAGTTGATCGATATGCTCACTTAGCTAATCGTAAATTTCTCCAGATATCCCGACTTCTATACAAATTTTCCCGACGCCCCGATTAGACTCCTGAATAAATTGCTGTACCTTTGATAAAAGGCCTCAGGCTCAGGCCTCATGACACTCGACTTGTGTGCATTTTACATAAAAGTACAAGCAAATTGGTGTCTATGTCCTACTACCTATACGGCTGCGATCAAAGTCCTGATGCGGCTCGAAAGAGCCGACATCTGGTCGCTGACTAGATGTTCTTAGGGCTTAAGGCCTAGACATCGCATAAGCGCTTAAGCTCGTATCTGCATTTAAGTCTAAACCTGTTCGAATTACCCCACCCAAGTATATTACCCCCACCACGCACAACAGAAAGCTTATGACGAGACTATGTCCAACATAGGGTGAGTCTACGACCCCAAAGGACCCCACTCTGAAGCAAAAAAAAAAAAAAAAAGTCTAAACCTGAAATCTACGCTCGCTTAGATAAGCATCTTCAACCGACATCAAAGTAGGTGTACACTGTACATGACGTTGAAGATCACTCGGAAGGTAGAAGGGCTAGTGTCGAGGGCACTCGAACTACTCTGACTCGGGTACTGCTCCTCATAACGAAGTCCAGCGCTGACATCCTCCAGCTTCCAACTTCGATTGAGTCTTGAAAAGTGAAAGGATGTGATTTTGTTTTAAAAAAATCCCATTTGTTGCCATTGTGGGCTAACCTCATTCAACTCCTCATACTCCTTGGATCAAGTCGTCTCTTAGAAAGTGCGTTCCTGACTTTTCTTCTTCCCTCTACTCCCTAATTTATGGTGTGATGGCCAGTGGCGGGGATTACTAGTACACATAGAAAAGTGTTAAGTAACGGGACCGCTCTTTCGAGAGTCTTCGTTGCCGATGCGTGCGGTCGGATCCAGTACTCGAAGTTCAGGCCTCAGGCCTCAGGTTCGGGCCAATATTGATATCACTCCACAGCTGTGTGCAATATCGTGTGATTCGGGCGACGGGTCTAGGGAGTTCTTGCCAGTATCTAGGTTGTGTGTGTCAGAAGCAGATGCCTTACGTTCGAATATTCGAGGGGTGCGACTCTGTTCGTCGAGGGCTTAACTTGTCTCCATGACCTCCACTGACATGTCAAAAGATGTTTCAGCCATTGCAGGCTTCTCAATGTTCGATGTCACGATCAACCCCACCAAGAAAACCAAACACATGAACAAACAGAAGCGCAAGAGAGGGACAGGAACAGAAAAAATGGATTGAGCGCCTCCGAAACTTTCGCGACTCGTCTGATTATATGTATCTGTGGCACTGAACGACCGGCAGAAAGAAGAAGAAAAAACGCTAGAATTTCACCATCCATGTGCATTTGTAGCACTCGTCTCCGGCTAATTATATTTCTGCACGGCGAATTTGTAACATACGATTGTAATAGCAGTATCAAGTTCAATAATGACTGCAGAGTGCGATCATAGCGGGCTCTGCCGCGAGCGGCCTTTCGCGTTATCAAATAATATAAAAGGTCCAGTATGGTCGGTGTTTCGCCACCCTTTATAGGGTCCTGGAATACCCAAGTGCTAGAGGTTGTATCTTGTTGAATGTTCAGACGTCCACAGTTTACATGCTCTCGATCGTTTATCTGCAAACCTTCGGTTCTGCCTATACTCTCATCCTAAGGTCACCCAGAAGTCCGCTGGCAAGCGCAACAATTCTGATCCAAGTGCCAAGTACTTCCCAGAAACACTTTTTCTACTAGGATATAAAAGCCAGCCCTCTTCCTAATACTAACTGCCACTAACAGAATCAGAGCTACTTTTCCTCTTGACGTATCCCATATAACCTAGCACGAGCCATGCGTTTTCCATTCCTCCTCGCAGTCGTTGTGGCTTTAACAACATCTATGTCTGTCAGAGCACAAACAATACAGTGTGCGATTAAAAATCAGCTTTGTGGCTCGAGCACCCCAACAAACATCGAATGCTGCGGTAAATTTGTCTGTGAGCCGAGTGTGAGTCCTTTGCTTTGCATCCAAGATTCAACCCCACGACTCACCTTTGTGCCTTGTACCAATAGCACCCCGGCGCTAGCAAGCACTGCAAGTAACCCTTTCCAGATGAGCTTGGCAGACTGAACATGTCACAATAGCGAGTCGTATTTCTTTCACGTTGGTATAGTACAGTCACTGATTGTTCGCACGATAGGCTAGCATTGCAGTCCGTTGTGGAGTTGATCGATATGCTCACTTCTATACAAATGTTCCCGACGCCTCGACCAGACTCCTAAATAAATTGCTGAAGCGATGATAAAAGACCTCAGGCTCAGCGCTCAGGCCTCAGGCCTCATGTCATTCGACTTGCGTACGTTTTACATAAACGTCTTCAGCCGTCATCGAAGTAGGTACACGGACCCGTGGGAATGTTCCACGGCTTGGCACGTAACACTTCAAAGCTTCAATTGAATCAACTCGTTCCGAGTCGCTCAGCGTCTCTCTATAATTAATGGTTTTGAATGTTCGCCTTTGCTACCGTGTACGCTTTCTCCTGTCGGCCGACTCGCAGCTCATATGTGACATTTGGTTTTGTCATTTTCCTTTCCGGCTGCCTCACTCTTCGCCTGATTCGCGCTACATTTTGGCTATTTTGGAGTTTGAATAGTATCGGACTGTCCATCCTTCAAGTACTACCGCCCACGCAAGTTCAACGTAAGAAACTTGCTCATAAAGAAGACAGATGTGCGGAGGTTATTGCTGCTTCTGGGGAGGTCATTGCGCGTCAACGAGCCTAGCCAGTCCGTGACAGAAGGTGACGGGAGATAACAACATCGCCGAGGGAGTGGCCGACACATTAGAGGCACGAGAAGTGTTGGACGAGTTGTCAAGGACGCATTACATTACGCAACTCCACTGGCGGCCTTTGCTTTTGACGGCGCAATAATCAGGCCAAGAGGATACTGGTCGACACCTCAAGGGCGCTCTAGTGCAGGTGTACTTCACACTAAGACACGCCAGGGGCAAAAGAATGAACACGTTCAGAGCCAAAATCATAGCCATAAGAGTGCTAGCACCACCCCCACGAATCATGTAAGGAAACCTGTTGATGTATAGTGCGAACGAACGAGGGAGCGGATTAATGATGGTACAGGAATTGAACTGAAGGTGGGAGGAAGGACGGTTGGTGAGTTAGGGATAACGCAAACATAGGATACAGGATCAAGTAGACTGGAAATGAGAAGTAGATCAGATTGGTCAGGGTAGTTATACCAATAGGCACTGCTGGCAAAGCGTCGGGAAGGAGACTAGATATGAATGCAGGACTGATGCCGATTCGGAAATTGGCTCTGTAAGGGATCGAGAAGGAGTTTGGGAACTCGTCAAGCGGCGCTACGATCTAATTAGATCAGATACGTGGGAACTACAGGTGTTTGTATTATAAAGCATGCATGCCACGGCGCTGGCACAAATCGTCGACGCGTCAAGTGCAGCGTGAGGTCGCATCAAAATTGCTCGAGTCCGATAACGTGGTCCAGTGATGCTTTCTTTTTCTTAGTTTCGACTGCTTGTTCAAGGAGGTTCAAGGTCGGGACACTTGTGCCGTTCAACTTTGGGCTACTGGACCGACACATCGAGTCGGGATTCGGAATATCCATTGAAATTATGAGGGTCGTCCACAGGTCACCGATAGTGACCGCAATTTCAATGGAGCCTCAACGATATTCCGAATCCCAGCTCGATTCATTTGCATGTGTGAGTCGGAAGATCGAAGCCTCAGGCTTCGCGAACCTCGGCAGGTTTCGACAACTCCGAGTCATCTATACCTTTATTACACACAAATGTGATATGAAGTTACGAACCCATCTTTGTCCATTCTCTTTTAACGCTGTCCGTCCTTCAAATCCACCCGCTGCCTTCGTGAACGAGACCCTCACAAGATGACAAAAATGGCAGAGCCGTCATCTCCTGCAGTCGAGGAGGCCAACAAGAGGTCAGGTGCATCGTGGAAAACAGTCGAGGAGCATGTCATCCCAAAAAACCGCATGGGCATTGTGTTCTTTGGCTTGATGTGTACCATCTTCTTGGTGGCTATAGATCAAGTATGTAATTGTGTTATTTTATTCATGAATATCCGACTCACACACCACGAGACTATCGTTGCCACCGCCTTGCCCACAATTGTAGCTGAACTTGGAGGAGGTAAGAACTATAGTTGGGTGGGAAGGTACGTATATGTTACATGTGGTGTTATTACGTGGTACTATTTTCCATACAGTGCTTACATGTTGGTGTGCGCCTCGTTGAGCCCGCTATATGGCAAGCTATCCGACATTTTAGGCGAGTGCCCTTTGAGTGCCATGAAGCATTGCTTGGGAATCAACTCATGAGTCATGACTGGGATCTGCAGGCCGCAAACCCGTGCTATATGGATGCATCCTCATGTTTTTGGTACGTTATTGCTAGCGCGCGCGTCCGATCTGGCTCAGACCTCAGACTAGATTGGTTCAGCGCTGTGTGGTGCAGCTCAGAGTATGACATGGTTGATTGTCTCTCGTGCCTTACAGGGAATTGGCGGTGGCATCTTCCAACTCGTACAGATCACTATATCCGACATTGTTCCATTGCAAGAGTGAATATGTATTACCAACACCAGGTCATTATTGATCATATTTATTTTCCAGGCGAGGCAAGTATGTTGGTTTCGTTGGTGCCACTTGGGGAATAGCAAGGTAAGGCTAAATAAAACGCGCCCGTCAAGCCTCCAAAACTTGAAACTTATTTATTTCTTAGTGTTATCGGACCGTTAATCGGCGGCGTGAGGTCTCCCATCCTTTGAAGAGATCTGATAATTGATATTTTGTGCTACAGATTTTGACTGATCATGTATCTTGGAGATGGTGAGTTTGCGTGTGCTATTTGTTGACCGAAGGTTCACGGTCGACGCTTATTAGGTGCTTCTGGATTAATTTGTGCGCTTGATGTTTCTAATATTTGCCCCGAGATCAGAAACTTATTACTTATGGACAGACCGACTGGCGGCTTGGCTGGGGTACTTCTGTTCTTTTTCCTAAATTTAAATCCGCACCAAGGAAGGCCGTTCCGCGACCATATCCGGGAATTCGATTTCGTTGGGCTTTTTGTGATCATTATAGGTGTTGTTTGTCTTCTTATTGGTCTCAACTCGAGCGAAACGACGTGTAATTTCATCCTCCTGCTCTACAGAACCGAAGTTTATTGTTATTTTCTTTTAGGGAAAAACCCCGAAACCATTGCACTCCTTGCTGTTGGAGGCACATTGCTCATCATTGGTGGGATTAATGAAATTTTCACGAAGAAGTCCCCCATTATCCCTCCTCGTCTTTTCAAGGCGAGTCGTTGAGAAAGCTGCCCATATTTATATCGTCTCTTATGGTTTTCCAGACGCGTACGACGGGCTTGACATTAGTTTCTGTCTTTTTGCATGCTGTGATATTCTTTGCAGGTGTGTCATGTATGCAAATCTGTCTCGGGAGTGGCAATCATTTATATCACTACTCCAGTTTCTTTGTGAGTACTTTGTAGACAGACCTTATACTTGACATCATCATGGATTTTCTAGCTACCTTCCAATGTACTACCAAGGTAGGCCTGTCTTATAGCCTTCGAGTCTGCATTTTCCTGACCTCCACACAAGTTCTTGGTGCATCGGCAACGGGATCTGGCGTCAGGTGAGTATTGGATCCATGTATCGCTGTTCTTCTCTATCGCTGATATGGGCAGAATGCTTCCTTTCTCGTTATGCTCTTCGATCACGGCATCGGTTAGTGGAATCATTGTGGCTCGCACAGGGTCCTACCGCCCTATGATGTGGTTCGGATGGTCTGTCATGACGCTAGGTTGGGGCCTCATGATCATGCTGGATAATACGACCACTATGTACGTATTTATTCAGTGTCGAAGTCACGCGGTCGTCATAGCTTTTTTATTCAGTGTAGCGCAGGAAGTCTACCCCCTTATTGCTTCCCTCGGTATCGGTTGCGTGTTCCAGGTGAGTTTACCACACCATAACGATGCACGCTCATAATCGCCTCTGTAATAGACCCCGCTTATTGCCATACAAGCAGCCATGCCTCTTAAGGATATGGCTACCAGTACAGGCGCTTTTATGTTCCTCCGGTGAGTGTGACTTTACGATTTGTTTTTCATGGGCACTTATCGGTCTTGAGAACTCTTGGGAGTACGGTGGGCATGACGATCGGGGAAACTATCATTTCCAGTGTCCTCCCGCAGAAACTGAAAGGCATCAAAGGCCTCACAATCGACACATCTGCCGCGGCTTTGAATGGTAGCATCAAGTGGATTTCTTCTATTTCTGTAAGCACACTTCCATGGTCTCGGTTCTGGCTTAACGATCAGTCCCACCAGAACCCAACAGTACGTAACGAGGTCATGCACGCTTACACGCGGTCTATCAGCACGATTTGGTTGGTCAGCACGCCGCTATCTGGATTCGGTTTCTTTCTAGTTCTCTTTATTCGTGCCTACACGCTCAAGCGTACGATCATCCGCGGCGGCGAGAAGAAGCTAGGAGACGCTGAGACTGGTGCTGATCAAGCGGTGGATGCAGACGACTTGACAGCCATAGAGTTGGAGACTTTGGAGACCTTGGAGACTTTGGAGATGCATAAGAAACCAGCCTTCCTTGGTGATGCCACTAGATCCACTGACTCATTTGACGATATTGGCAAGCGGAGGATAGAAGCAGAGGATGAGGGAAAAGATTTTTTCCCCATATCTCGGGCATAGAGGTGGACGAAACCCGATCATACTTCAAAGCTTCATACTATATGGAGATCGAGACGTGGAAGGATGTCTGGGTAAATGGCTTGCGGCGTGTCATTTCAACTGATACAATGGATCCGGAGCAGGCTCCGTTCAAAGCGATAAGCAGGTATATTCCAGACCATATTCTCTATTCAGAAGTTGGACAATTCACCTTGGTCAGAGCGGACCGATATCGTAGGGTCAGACTCATCAGACATACGACTGTATTCCGTAGAAACGAAGACTGTTAATAGCATCCGATAATCGTAGATACCGTGGAACTTGCAAAGCCTCGATTAAAGGCGAATGAAAAGCTTACCATAAAGTGTGCACAGGAAACACCATATGATAGATACAAAAGGCAGCTGCAAGTTGCAGCGATATCATGATAGGGTGGACACGATGTAGATTTTGGAGAGAAGTAGCTTACATTGTAGAGTTCTATCGGCGCGATATTGACAGCCAACTTCCCCAACTCCCACCGCAAAGGTTATGACAGACTAAAATGCCAATGCACTTTCTTAACCCCAATTAAAGATGCATTGGTTGCTGATTTTGCGGGCAAACTAATCAACGCTCTGAGAACTGCCCGCCTTCGTTGTGGACCGCGCGGTGTTCACAGAGAACTGCACGAGATGCACGGGAATGCGAGAGGCTGGGGAGCAACTTTTAGAGGACACTTGAAGACACAAGGTAGGAGAGGTCAAGTACGAATGAAATTTACTGTGATAACTTCTATCAGACAGTCGAAGGAACGAAAATGCAGCTAGTTTCAGAAGTCCTGCGCTCGTTGTATCGACACTCATGGAAGCTTGGGGAGTCGTGCAAGGTGATCTCGTAGCCGACGGTACAGTCAAAGATGTCAGTTCAGAAGCATGTAAAATTGTTCCGACTCTCACCTATTTTCAGATGCTGTACGGTCTTCCAGTTGGATTGAACAATCTGTCTGCCCTGCATGCTGAGACGACAAGATATGGAGGAACTGTTCGTATTCTCTTGGATCATTTAGATCAAGTGAAATTTCTGGAGGAATACGAGAGGGCGCAAGAACACCCGAAGAAATGAACTGCGTTTATCAAAATGAACATCGTTCTATAGTCTGTTCTCTGAATACTACCATGATAGATCACTCACAAACTTCCAGAGCCTCTTTCAAAGCATTCATGAGGGTGTTTGCATCTCCGGCAATTTAGGTGTTCGGATTGTACACCTACGTCGGATACTCGTATGGAGTGACATCTCTGGAGGAAGCTATCTCGTATTTAACAGGGGAAGTCCGTCTTACCAATGACGCAGCGGCCTTTAGGCTCGTGACCAGCCCGGCGTATGCTACCACGGATACTCGAGGGGTACATCAAAGAATTCTCACCATCTCAAATTGACGCATAGTCAGACTGGTTACGAGTCTAAGCGGCCATGGCCATGGAAGTTCTGGCAGAGTCGGATAACAGAGAGGTCAACAATTAGCCATTCGTCCTCTCCGTGGGATCCACTCCGACTGCTCTTGGCGCAACCGCGGAAGCAAAGCTGAAGATGGCATCTACACTCAATGGAACACTGTAGCTCCATACAGGTAAGCAAATTTCATCAGGAAGGGATTTAGCGTGGTATAAATCGATTCGCACAGAAATTACACCATGCTCGATCTCCAGCAGCTACACACAAACATTGATTAGTCGTCCACAAATCTCCCGAAGGTTTTAGCCACCGTTATTTCATACTGCCCCGGAAAAGGATATGACGGGCAAGACGAAGCCATATGTGATGCTGGTCCGACCCTGATGCCATAATTATAAGTAAAGACACGGGTCGTATTCCAGGGTTCGGACTCCGGAGAGGTTTTTGGCAAGTCATGGAAGTTAGAAAGAACTTCGCAGGAGCACGGGATATTGGTACAAGTTCCCCCAGACCCAGAGTCAGGTCGTACAAATCTCAGGTTGAAGATCAGAGATAAGTACTGTCGAGATTGTTGGGTGGTTATGTCTGATAGCCGCTGCTTACCCGTGGTACCGTATATATCGTCGATTCGGATGAAGGAAGTGACAAAGTGGTTGACATCTGGGTCCCATGGAAGGGCTGATAGTACTAGACTTGCATATATGTACGACCGAATCCTGTGTCACAGGTATGTAGTGGGTGACGAAGAACGATGAACGATTTTCATTGGCTGACTACGCTACCAGTCGGTGACGTAATCCGCAAGCTGAGTCCGAATTTGTTCGTCGAGTTCTTCATGAAGCATTCAAACAACGGAATTGTATCTACGCTCCGCACGGCGTCTGTGCGCCGATAACGCTTCTATCTGGCTAACTTATGCTAGACTCGTGACTAGCCCCTCTATGAGGGAAGCCGTCGATAGAGGGACTGGTCAAACTTGGTTTGAATTTGGATACTGAGCGGATTCTCAGGGTAACGTGATGTCTGCCCAATGAGAAAACGAGTGTTTTCCAACGTGTCATATAGAATACAAAATTAATATTATGATTTTATGCGACGCGACACGTCCTTCTACTGCAAATCAGTGGACCAGCAATCTCTCATACAAGGAATTCATGCTGCATCACTGGATGTGCTGGATTGTTCTCTGATATCCCTGAAAAGGATTATCCGTCACTCAGTATCCAAATTCAAACCCAGTTTTAGCAGTCCCTCTATCGACGGTTTGCCTCATACAGGGGCTGCGGTTTCTGGTAACCTGTTATCATTCGGACCTTTCTCGGTTCCTTCGAACGACTTCAAACCCTGAGCAAACAAAGTCCAGACACCCTCACGTCATTCACAATGAAAAGACCCCAGACTCTGCCCAATATCTTCGCTTCAAGTTAATGTTGCAGCCATCACCGAGCAGTATAAGCCTCAGCGTCAGCCGGGTATCCCCACTTCCCGCACGCTGACTCCCGCCCACCACCACCCCACACTACCGTCTGTTCTTCGTTAACATATCTCCTTCGTTACTTGACGCGGTGCTTCCTATTGCTGACGTGGCAGTTAAACTTCGTTAGGATGTTGTATTATTTGTATCTTAGCATACAGCACATCAATGAATACAATTATATGATGGATAATCTTATATAAGGGCGCGTGTCCAACTACCGTAGCATAAAGTGCGCCTTGAGTCTTGGAGCAAGACGAGGGCAGCGAAAGTTACGGAAGAATAAAGTTTGGTACGATGAAGTGCATATGCGATAAAATGGGGGAATTTTACTTGCGAGTTAGAAGAAGGGGAGGGGTACTCTAGACAAGCAAAAAGATGGATAATGAAGAGCACACAGCCGCGTCACAAGCCTGTTAATGGCCGTAAAATGCATCAGAGTGTCTTGTTGTAGGTTGAGTAGAATGAGGTTTGGGTGGCGCCTAGGCTATCATCATCCACACAGTGCACCGTCGAGAGTACTGAACCGTGAGACGGGAACATCGGCGAGGGGGAGTGGAACGAGTGAAAACTCGCCAGTCACGAGTGCAGTGATATGATTGTGTATAGTATGCCGCGGCCATAAACACGGCTCCGGTACTGCTCTAATATCTGGTTGAAGGGCATTAACAAGCGTCTAGGATGGCACTGACGTGAATGATGCGGTTATTCGGGGCGCTAGGTTGCTGCAGTCCATCACGATGTGCGGTGTAATGCAGCGCTAGTGTTCGTTTTGTGCCGCTGAATTTTGCGTGACATGGCGGCGCTGCAATAGAGCTAAATCACCGTTGAAATTTGAATGGCGTGAGTGGAGATGCATACCTTGACGAGTGATACTTCTCGATGCACGGTAGATATGAGTGGAATCACGATCATGAGTGCCAATGTCCAGTGACAATATCCGAATGCTCTGCGCTGCACGGTCGTCAAAACCCCGTCCTCTCAAGCCTTTCCCGTACTTCGAAGGTTATTGCGGTACTCCAAGTTCAGCAGTGGTCCGTAATGTTTCCATTCGTCGTCGAGTCACAGGTAATAGTATTCCCTGTCAGTATTTGAACTCTGTTAACACAAACGCTACCATAGTTGCGCATGTGCCGGCGCTGCTGGTGCGTCAACAATCTCCGCCGCGCATCTGACTGGTGAGTCTGTCTAGGACAGAGCAGGAGATACTGCACTCACTCGCAGAGGGCAGAGGTATCACCCAGTATGACGGTATTAGGTTGCTGGAGTCATACAGAGGCTGTAGCCTGTCAACGATGTTTACAGCGAGTGCGTTGCGGACCCACATCCCAATCAGGCTGCTCGGAGAGTTGAATGTTTTATATATATTAACGAGTCTACATTTGATACAAAGTGTTAATGAAGGAGGGCTAAGACACTAAAAAAGCAAAAAGTTAACATGTCGAAGATGTGACGAGGAGAAGATCGAACCGACAAGGCTGAACTTAAAAGTAGGAGAGGCACGCATGCGGGGAAGTTGAGACCGTCATATGCTGCTCGCCAGTGACGGCTACGACATTACATAAGTTGAAGCGAAGATGTTGAGCGGAGTCTGGGGTCTTTTCATTGTGAATGACGTAAGGGCGTCCGGACTTTGTGTGCTCAGGGTTTGAAGTCGTTCGAAGGAACGGAGAAAGGTCCGAATGATACTACAGGTTACCATGAACTCTTGGAGAAACTCGAAAGAA